>CM055278.1:23116609-23418555 GCA_029237695.1 Conchocele bisecta | reverse complement strand
GTCATTCTAATTTCCACTGGGTCCCCCATCGGCGACATCCTGGATCCGCCACTGGGATATACTTACCGGAAGTTGCGTTGGAGAGATAATTATTAAGGGAAGATATCGTGCCACAACTGTCAACGGGAGATACATGTAACCACCAGTATCGAACTGGGCTGCTTGTTGTATGAACTACAATGATTACTTCCCTTGAGAGTACAATGTAGTTATTTCCAACATACTTTTGACAGATTTCCAACTTAGGTCGGAAACGACCTGGTAATTTAACGTAAAAACATGTAAATATTTGTTCCGTGTAATTTGAGAATATGTACATGCCCACTCAATATGCACACAATGTTCTTTGTATCAGAGACATCATCCGAGACATTTTCTGGCAAAATAAACATTAATTCACTATTACCCTACGTATTGAATGTCATTATTATAAATTTTATATCAGACGTAACTTTCCACACTGATATCAGGGGCGATAAACGTGTTTCCTTAAAATATTAACGGACATTGCTATTCATACTCTTTGTTTATTTGTTGATGTGCAATTATCTTACTTTATAATCTGTCGAACATATTTTTTTTTCAGGTGACGAATGTAATTAATATAAATAATTAAAACATATCATGCCTCATTTGCATATGCAAATAGTCTGATACCAACGCGCGCCACTATCAGTAAAATAAATATTACTACATAATTATAACTGTGTAGCTGCCGCTCGTAATCTTTGGTAATCTCGTAAACATTTTGAGCCTACTGACTGGGCATGTGCCTTTATGGACTGACTTCATAGAACTCAATCCTTTATTTCGAAGGCACTAGGTTCGTAAATGTGATTGGATATTTTTTTATAAAATGCATCTGACGATGTTCTTCTTAGAGCATACTATACTGTGCATTGAGTAGCCATCTGAGCCATCTTAGCATGGAAGGCTGTCGGTCAGTTTCACCTCTGGTAGTGTTTGACACAGACTGGTCAGAATTGGACAGATAAACTAATAAACTGTATTGTAATATGTTTTAAAAATAATTCTTAACAGCGTCCTATCCGTTATATATAGCCATCGTAAGTACCAAGTCAGATTTAGGACGATTAATTTGCCCATTTTTTAAAACAGAGAAATCACTACACAGGCCATACATGTTTCTAGTGCGCAACCATATACTAGGCTATCTTACCTGTACACAGAGTATTTACATTGTACCATGTATACTCAATGTGCATGTTCACGTGGTTACAACAACAACAACGTGGCCCACTCCAAAGTAAGTATTATGTGATATTTTCCTTAATATGCAACTGATTTTGATAAAATATTGGGCATCAACCGCTTCTTCATGAGCCGCATTTGGTGGTGTAGGGAGTTCGGCACAGACTTATGTCGTTTTTGTGAATAATCGATTTCCTTGTCATGGAAACTACAGAAGTTTGGGCGAAAATACAAAGGCCACAAAATGCAGCTTAACAAGACGTGTTTTATGCGCCATATTTCATCAGAATCCGGTACGTAATAAGGAGAACATAAAATAATACGTACTTTGAATCAGATGGATTCTGGAAGTTTCATTACTTGTTGCTGTTGTTAGTACCACGTGATCATACACCTTGATACTGTATTGAGTACAATAAGAAATATTGATTGTGTATGTTATTGTGCTGCTATCGTAACTGTGTTGCTAGCAGACTATATGTGGTACGGTTGTTGAACCTGTAGTTATAAAATTAGGTGCGTGGAGTGACCTGATGACTTACACAGTGTAGCTTGGCCATTGTAGATTTTGGAAATGACACATTTGATAACGAATTTATCAATCATGGTGTATACATTGACATGATATAATTGATAGCACGTTGTAACTGACTATCATTACTTTTATTAGTGTATCTTGCTGTGCGTGTTAAATGCTACAAGAGGTGAAACTGACCGATAACCTGTCCATGCTAAGATGGCGCAGATGAAAACTCATTACAGTATACGCTAAGAAGAACAGGGTCAGTATGGACATGTTTGGACATGTTTATTGCATGTTATGCAATTATATTGCATGTATTGTAAAACAATAGTTCATATAAATAATTCATATACATGTACACAACCCACCACAGACATATTACGAGGAGAACAAAAACATATCCAAACTGAGAAAAGAAACAGAGTCAGACACATTTTATTAAAATATACAATCACATTTACGAAGCAATGGTTGGTGTTCAATAAATTCAGTCCTTAAAGGTACATGCCCACGCAGCAGGTTACACTGTACTACTACTTTTCAGTTTCTGTCATGCCTTATATGAGATATTTTCTACCCACTAACGAGTTATTTTTAATTACGGCGCGTGTTAATTGGTGTTAAATCGCATTTTATATGCCGCGACCAGAAAGGGTATTTTCCGACCTCGTGCTATTTTTACCAATAAACGTCACGTGACATGTCAATAATATCACATCTTTGACATGCGCAGTGAAGTATCGGAAGTTGAGAAGAAAAATCTATGTTCGAGTCCAAATCTCCACGGAGATCTTTCCATTTGGTGATCTGGTCGCCAATATTAACCACTCTCTCTGTACTGCCTGTCCCTCAGACATTTCGCCTTTTTTTTGGCCGACGCCGTTTCATACAATTTCGACGCCGTTTCATACCGTCCTGGACGTTTCGACATATTGGGAAGCCGACTGGCGCGCGTAGTATGCTGCGCATGCGCACCGCAAGCCGTGATGTGAAAGTCGTCGTTCCCGCACATTATCAAAATAGATTGTTACCGCCGCGCGTCGCTAACAGTAAATTGATAATTAATAAATGATTATATTTGTATAGCGGGCACTCGTAATTTTTAGAACTGGTGGAATAGTGACATAATTATACACTTATTTAATTCCTATAAAGAACATTTTGTGCCTACTGCGTGGGCATGTACCTTTAACGTATTTGTTAGTATAATGACTGGTCTATAGTACAATTGAAAACGAGGGCGCTAGGGCCGATCGGCGACTACGTCATTGCAGGAGATAGTGGGCCATTACATGTATGTCAGTCGCCAGATGGGACTAGTGGGTTTTCTCCGGGTGTTTCGGTTTCCTCTCAGATGTCTGTGCTAATGAATACAATGTGCATTTATATAAGAGTTAACGAGCATGTTTGTGTTAACCCTTTCAAACATACAGGTAAGAAAGCACCATGTGTAAACACTGTAGATTCGGATGATCAGGATTACATGTAACCCGAATTTTCTGTCTGACGTTATTATTTTATTTATTCGTTCCCACGAAATAACAATTCGTTTCCTCAATTTACCAATTCGTTCCCACGAATAAACAATTCGGTCTCACGAATTAACAATTCGTCAATTTAACAATTCGTGGGAACGAATTATTATATCGTGGGAAAGAATTGTCAATTCCAGGGAACGAATTGTTAAATTGAGGGAACGAATTATTATTTCGTGGGTCTCCGTAAATGTAAGATATCAATGATTGAAATGATAAATCATAGTGACATAGATGCTTACATATAGTATAATTTATGTAAGCATCTATGTCACTACGATTCACCATTTCAACCATCGATATCCTACATTGGCTTTACATATAAGTCTGCAACATATACGTTTATATACGGCCATGCGCTTGTTGATATCGATCATTGACAATTGTGACATACATGCTTACTTATAAGCTGGCAATCAGGTCCCCCGACCCAATCCCTATTCGGGTCACATCTGATTTCATGTGACCCGACGGCAAACCCCGTCCTGCACGTAGCCATCGCCGTCGATCCGTATGTCGTTCCTGTTCGGTCGGATATATCAGTATTGTTCCAAGCAGCTGCGCCACAGTCTATATGTTAGACAAAAATGAGAGTGAATAAGTTGAACGCCCAAGCTGAGCCAAGCTTAGTTAGGCATCCAACAGACCACTGGTTTGGAAATACATGTACTATGCACGTATGTTTGATGCTTACGGCGAGGTTTGCACATACACGTTCCAGTGCTGTAACCTCTCGGCCACAACCCATCCCTCTATATACATGTAAGCCGAGTATTGTTCATCAACGACTATCGTTCACGTGTATGTTTGTGTGGTTTTTATTTATGCGTAAATCCCACCCATTTAAGTGCGGAACCCGCCCAAATCAACAATTCACGAACAAATTATCACACAGAGAGCCGCTGCCTTGGCCATGCAATTGGAGCGATTGACTATCCACCATGCATTTGCAGATGGTGCTTACTTTAGTCATTTTAATTAACTGTTAATCATCCCTGGTGTATCTTATATCTATGTAGTTTACATTATGTACATGTACAGGGTTACATGTTAATTACATATATATAAGATGCATCAGGGATCCTGGTGAGCCAACAGTCCAGTGCGGATGGCCGAACATATGTTCTGTCAAGGAACAGACATTACATGTTTAATATTACTCAGATACAGTATGCCAACTGTTTGTAACACTATTTTATCCCGTCAACACAGTGCGTATGTGCCGTGAAACACGATGCCGTGAAACATTTTTGATATCCTGTCAATACGACCTAATCACTGTGTATGAATATGTGCGGTGGCGGGGGATATATTTGTTTTGCATTTGAAAGCTATTTGTAGGTGTTGACGGGATAAACAGAATAGTAGGTTAGTGCCGTGAATGGAAAAAATATCTGGCGCGGCACGGAAACGGGATGTGCCTTGCCCGATAATTTTTCCTATTCACGGAACTAACCTACTATTCTCTATATCTGGACAATGCTGCATTGCATGTATGTGATGCTAGCAAACAGTGTATACATGGATGAGACGGCTAACCTAGCCGTGTCGTCAGAGGGTAATATTTAGATCACTTCAGTGGGAAATATTGTCCGGATGCAAACTGAGTTCTTAATGCGGGTGATGGTTCTAATGAGTATAGACACACATTTAATAGTACAGTAGCATGTAACATTTACCATACAATTACAATGATATGTTGACGTTAGTACAATATCACGGCATTACGATGACCATAATAAGCTACTACGATGGCGATAACAGAACTACATTGCAGTTATAGAGAATAGTAGGTTAGTGTCGTGAATGGGAACAAATATCTGGCAAGGCTTAGGTTAGTGCCGTAAATGGGGAAAATATCTGACGCGATATATAAATATATATATATAAATATCCCGTCAACATTACAATTAGCTTTAATATGCCGAAAAAACAAAAAACAACCCCGGCCGCATTTATATCCAATTCCATTGCATAATCCATTAGCCCCACGTGTGTCGCACGACGTTGTTGATTGGTTATAGCTTGGTTGAAGTCATTAATATCCACGGCGTACGCTTATGACCGGCAACGTTGCTGTTCCATGAAGTGCGACAAACTTGACTTAAAGAAGATGCTTCTTAAGTTTAAAGGAGCTGCTGGACAATCCATCCCACAAGACAGCTTAGAAATATGCAAATTGACACATTATATCAAGTAAACGATCAGTAGTATTTCAATCTCTGGTTGGAACAGAACAATACAAGTATTTTATTTCAACTTTTCAAAATGACAGTAGAGCTTCTGTCGAACGTTACGGGAATCCATGTCCAACAAATATGCCGCCAGGCGATCAGCACGCGCACACCAGTGTGACTATATGTTTTATGATATGTATCGTATATAACTGTGGTATGCTACTAATGTATATTTTTTGTTTCCTAATTGATAAAAGCTACACAACCGTCAATGTGTTCCTTTAACGCCAAATTTGGATATTCACATTTTTGAAACTATCAGAAAATGTAATGTAATTATAGGTAATATACAGAAATAAACTCTCGCGAAAACATATGCTGTTTATACTCACCTACAGGTTCACACGACGGTCCACCGACCCATTTGGCGTTGGCGCCACACGATATTGTCGACCACTCGCCGTCAAACCCCACCTTACAAATAGCTGTTGCCGTCGACCCGAACGTTCTTCCTGTTATTCCACTGATGTCTGCATCCTGCCATGTTGCCACCCCACAATCTGAAAATTACAAAGCCAAACATGCACTTTTGGACAAGGAATTTTATTATTATGTTTCTATAATATATAGCTTAGTTGTTACAGCGCGATCACATATGAGACACTCCGTGTGATCTTGAACATTTCATCAACTTTAGACGTCAATTACGGAAACAATCGTACAATGCAATTGGTCATGAAATAATGCACATGGTCTGTCTCATGTGTGTATACATCTGTTTGGACATTGCATATGCATTCCGTGACTTATTTACTGGTGTTTACCTTTTCTTTTGTCATGACATTTGCGGGACCTCCCAGGGTATCCGGTTTAGAGAGGTTCCACTGTATTTTCATGATTTTTTCAGTTCAGACATATTTTTATTCTCCCCGTAATAGGTCTGTGGTAGGTCGGGGAGCCACCCCCCACAAACCGTACAATAATAGAATACATGTGCATCTTACAATTCAAGTTAACCCTTACCGTGTGCTAAACAAAAATTGTAGTCTGCCTATTTTTACTTTCATCATTTTTATTACTGAAAAGAAAACTTGTTGTGACAGCATATGAGAATCGCCTCCAATGGAGACGATTCTTGTGTGCTGTCAAAACGTGTCTTTGTTAAGGATTAACGAAAACATACAAAAAGAACACCAGACGACAATACTTAATACAGCACAGCAAGTGTCAAAGAGGGCGACCAAGATCATGACTATTGTTCTTATTATTGTTTTACAAGACACACACTATACATGTAATTAACATAATTAAAACATGCCCAAACATACATACAACAAGAAAAAAAAAGTGTGATGCAATTATCAATCAAGTAAAAGACATGGAAGGTTGGTGGCTGGTTGATTATAGTAAGGTATTGTTAAGTTTACATGCAATTCTATTTAATATTATCATTGTTTATTAGTTATTCATTCAAGGGTGTTGTGCATTCATGAATATAGTTTTGTAATTATTGTCCCATATTGCGTCAAATTTATCTAATGTATTGTTGTCGTGCGCAATTTGACGATGAATTTTGTATGTTTCTGTCAGTCTTGATTTTAGTGCAGTGAAATATAAATTCTGTTTTATTTTTCTTGATCGGTATATATATGCTTTTGTTTCCATACAAATAATTTTGACTACTTCAGACGTCGTATTTTCGTTAGTTCTATTGTTATGTTATTATTTCTTAATGTAGCAATTCTGTCAAATTAGTTAGCAATTTTTTCTGTTTGGGGACAATGCCAACACATATGTCTAATGGTTTCTGTATCCGAGCTACATAGATTACATAAATTGTTATTAACAGCTCCTATCCTGTATAAGAAGGTATTTTCACTAATATATTATGATTTATTCTAACTTGTAACCATCTTAACCTTGTACTTTTGGTAGTTCTAAATGGTTCTTGGTATATAACTTTCCAATTGTTTGCACTAAATTCGTATATATTCGTATATTCGTAATTTGTTTGCCGGTAGGTGTTTCTCTGTTTTTGTTTAGTATACTATACATGTCCTTAGACCCCTTGCATGATCTTAGAATTGTTCTCAAAGGTGCTGGTATGATACGTTGTTCCAACTTTTGTTTTATTAATATTTGATGTTTTTGGAATAATGATTTCAATGAAGATGACAGACCGTGGTAATGAAGATAATTATTGTTTATGCCTGTATTCTGTTTAAACTGTTCCAATGTAAACATCTTATTGTCTCCATCTAACATGTCATTTATGAATCTAATTCCTTTTTCATATAATTTTTTGAAATAAATTGTTGTGCCACCGATTTTAAAGTTTGTGTTGTAAACAAGACTGTTGGCTAATAAATTATCTTGGTTTGTTAAATCGGTTTTTGAGTTTAATTCTGTATATGCTCTAAAAACATATTTCCAAAATGGATTATTGTTTACATAATTTTCTTCAATATAGTTTGTTCCCATGGAAAATAATCGCCCAACATCAACATCAACATATAATATTAATACAAACATGATATACACATGCATGTTTATTATATAATTTATGTATGTACTTTCATTTCCCATTGAAACACAATGCAACGCAAGACGTCAATATATTTTCCATATTGACGTCTCGTGAGTTCATATTGGTCAGTGCAGGCACTACGCTCCACATCGCAAAATAATTATTTGTAAATCACCACAAATTTGTTTATTTTGCTTACATTTTGTATATCTTTTGAAGCGCATAAAAATGCGAATGATGAACGTATATAATAAAAATGGTCATTTGATTTGTATTCGTATGTGGATATATGCCCCTGGTTCCGCCGCGCAACGATATTTCGATACTAATGTCGTGAAATATCGCACGCTGCGGAGCTCGTGCAAATATCCACATGCAAATCAAATAACTTATAAATATAATATGGATCGTTATATTTTTTTGCGTTCAGAAGGCGTGAATAGTAATTGCTTGTAACAACGTAGTTATTTCAAACATATTTTGACAGATTTCAAACTTAGGTCGGAAACGACCTGGTAATTTAACATAAAACATGTGAATATTGTTTCCGTGTCTTAAAGGTATATGCCCACTCAGTAGGCACACATTGTTCTTTATATCAGAGACATCATCCGAGATACATGTTCTGACAAAACAAACATTCATTCACTATTACCCCACCTATTGATTGGCATTATTATAAATGTTATATATCAGACGTAACTTTCCACACTGATATTAGGGGCGATAACCGTGTTTCCTTAAAATGTTAAAGGACATTACTATTTATACTCTGTATTTATATGACGTCGCAAATATCACTTCCATTTGCTCGTTTGACATGGCTGACGTCGTTGTTGACAGCTGGTAATGAAAAACGATATCAGTATACATAGTATGCGTGTCGGTGTACAATTAGCCAAACAAACTAATATATTAGTAGACCATTATAAGGTTCGACTCTGTCCAGCATCGTAAACGTTTGCCGTGGCACGAGGGAACTGTTTGAACTCCAAGGCCGTAGACCGCGGGTTCAAACAGTTAACGAGTGCCACGTCAAACGTATATCCACGGCTGGACATGGTCGAACGTTCTTGTTACATTTGCGTCTGAGATATCGTGCAAATTGAGCAGTTATGCAGTACGTTTGGTGCTTGCTTTGATAGCCTGCTCCATTCAAACAGCTCATTTAATCAATACATAGTCCGGGGCCACAGTGCATGTCGCGTGATGCAGCCTAATCAAGTTCAACATGTCAGTGTGACCGTTGTGAACTGGTCTGATGACGTAATGGTGCATTGTAGTAACGTCATGAGACACATGCATTACGTAAGTATTGGCTTGGCCCCGGAATGAGCAGTGTCTACAGCAAATGTCAAACAGCATGTGCTGTACGTTTGAACACGACTATGTTGTCTTCAGTCAGTATAGTTGGACTTTCAAAGACTCACACCCCTGTAAAAGTTCAAATACAATATCGGATGCATATCGTAAATCGATTCGTTAAATACGTACATTCTAAGGTTGTAAATACCTTAATACAAACATGGTATATACATATATGTATATTATATATGTACTGTCGCTTCCCATTGAAACACAATGCAATTCAAGCAGTCAACATATTTACGATATTGACGTCTATTGAGTTCATATTGGTCAGTGCCGGCACTACGCTTCACATCACAAAATAGTTATTTCTAAATCACCACTAATTTGTTTATTTTACTTACATTTTGTATATATTTTGAAGTGCATACAAATTGCGAATAATGTAGGTATATAATAGAAATAGTTATTTGATTTATACATGTATGTGTATATATGCCACTGATTCCGCCACGCACCTATATTCCGATCCTAAAGTCGCGCAATATCGCACGCTGCGGAGCTCGCCGATATTTCCACATACAAATCAAACAATATATGGATCGCTGAATTGTTTACTTTTAGAAGGCGTGAATATTGTGCTTGAAACCAAGCAGCTTGATTGTCTGAGCCTGAGCTGCGCCACAAAGAAGCTGTGCTCAGACAATGAAGTTGCTTCATTGCGACTTGGAAGTGCCAATATACGTTCATAAACGTAGATGATCCTGGTAAGATTAACGCAGGCGGTTGAGTATACGTATACTAATTGCAACTAATAAAACAAACAAGCAAAACAAGTTCATGCCTGCATTCAGAGTAGCTGAAGATCTTCCAACAAAATACTGGCATAGGTTGTCTTAATGCCCATTATAAGTCGTCTTAAATATGTACATAATTATAGTGACAAGACTACTGACTACGACCATTACGAGATAAATTGGACACGTTAAACAATCATGAACTACAGAGATTGACACATTGTATACCAGATAGTAAGTCGATAAATATTGCGGCAAGACGCCGTACTAACTGATCAAGACGAGATAAAATGTCATAAAATCGATATCACTAGTGGTTAGTATCACGGTTTTGAAAGATATTACCACAACGGACTTCCCTTGAGTATAGTTATCTATAGACATCGGAAACGTACGGAATTGTTAATTCGTGGGAACGAATTGCTATATCATGGGAACGAATTGTTAAATCGAGGGAACGAATTGTTAAATTGAGGGAACGAATTGTCGTTTCGTGGGAACGAATTGTTAAAACGAATTGTTATTTCATGGGAACGAATTAATACAAAAAAGTCCATGTCCACTGCGGGGCTCCGTAGAACGACCTGGTAATTATTTGTATGTAAATATTGAATGTAATTAACGAATGAAACAAAATCCAACTGTGAAGAATCACGTAATCAAACAGCCCTTTACAACTAGTTCCCTATGTCTCGCAACAAACCAGGATAAACCGCTTTATGTTAAATGTAAATATTATTTGACATGCCTACATAGTGTCTGATTTAATGATGAACACACCGGTAAATCTACTTTTACTGAAAGCTTGTGGTATAAACACTTTAGAGATCAATGCGCCGATCTGAGACCCAACGCCTTTGCCTTTGTCTTCGGTATAGGCAGGCAGGCAGGCAGGCAGGCAGGTAGGCAGGTAGGCATGCAGGCAGACAAGCAAGCAGGCAGGTCACTGTATTCCCCGCATTAGAACCGTTTGTACAGCAAACTTACTTATCTGAATAACGGTCACCGGTTCCTTCACATTAATGGTCGCTTCTTCCAAACAGGCCCATATGAACTCCACCGTCAACAGAGTCGCTAATAAGAACGGCTTTCACGTTGACCTCCGTCGGCAGTACGTTGTCAATGGATACTATGATAACGTAGAAGTGCACAACCACACTGCCTTGTCTGAAAGTATAATTAGTTACGCTACCACATGCGCTAATAATGTCAATATGCAGGCGCAGATCCAGTATTTCGGGTTAGGGGGTGGCCGAAAATTCTTTGTTTAAGTACTTTACTACATTGTATATGTTTGCTCATTCGTCAATGACTGGAGATGGCAATGGGGTTCCCGGGTCATGCCTGGTTCCCTCCCACCCCTACCCGCTCTCCGCGGAGACCTTTATATATCTACATCCCATTACATGCGTTCTGGCACATTTTAGAGCACAAACAGTCTTTACTCGCCGAATTGAAGAGTGTGGGCGCCGGGTCCGCTCCGCCGGAAATGTTTTATTTTCAATATTTCTCGACACAAACCTGTTTTGACAGCGCTGTCAAAACCGTGTTATTTTTTGTTAAGAATTAAGGCAAACATTAAAACTGCAGACGACCATTTGCGTCTCCAGCGTAGTGAGGTTAATAATGTGTCACTGGTCGAATAACATCACGTGACATATATTACCAACACTATCACATCAAATGTTTTCTGTATCGGTTCCATTTGTATGTTTTAGCACACTCTCTTGTGTGTAGTTTTCATTAAGGAATAACACCAAGGGGCTTATGTAATGTACCGATATACACGCAATACGTTGAATGCGTGTTTCCATTATGAATGTAAGGACAGTGTATATATTACCTGTTGTAATACACTGTGAACGCCCATTTTCTGCAATACATAACGTTAAATGTCGTATCTTACTTACTCGAATCCCAAAATGTCGTGTCTTACACTCGAATCTCGTAACCTCACATCCTATATAATTGTGCCGTTGGTCACTCGTAGTGTACTTCTTGTCAATCTGAATTACGAAAAGAATACAGTGAACATTAGCATAATATACTCCACCAAAGGTAACATACACATAAATACGGAATGCTTTAAATTTGTGAAATGGACCATTATCGAGTGCTAATGGTGAAATGTGGATAAAACGGAGAATAAGACGGAAAACGGCAGCCATTGGAATACGTGTGGACATGACTGTGGATATTTACGACAAGACATGTACATGTAGTAGGGTCATTTCTGAGAAGACCGTGACTAAAATGTTTATTCCTTGTTTACGCGTCCTATTTATTTTTCAAAATTGATCGGAATTGTTTTAGAGCTTAAAATTAAAAATGGCCTCCGACTTCATTTCGAAATATATCAAAAAATAAATACGCATATAAAACATTATAACATTACAAAATAATGCTGGTAAGTTCACATTTTAGTTTAGACCTTTAGTCCCATAAAAAAGCCCCATTTCTCCCCGCAGTCACAGCCACATTACAGGTTTGTACCTCAGCGCAGAAGTTCGATGCTGTCTGTGTGTAATTGTCCGTGGTCGGGTCATCTAGTGCGGCCGAGTATTCCATATTTGTCACCGTCCACGTAATGTCCGTCCTCCCGTAGACATGTTCCGGATCTGATGAGGTAAACATGTAAAGGTTTATGGGTTTTGCGACCAGTGTAGATCCAGATAAGCATGTGCATACACTCAGTGTGATCAGGATATGCACTGTTCGCCATTCCATCAATGAATCCCACATCAAACTTCTAACAAGAAATAAGATTGTTACCAGGCCATATGAGTGTGCTATTGGAACAGGAGTTACACCAGTCACAATACCATAAACCCCATTTCTCCAGTCACAGCCACATTCTAGGTTTAAATAGTGGCCGAATCGTATCATTTAATTTGTTCTCCTTTTTTTTTATTTTACAGAATTTGGACATGTGAAGTTTGAAAATTGATTTCCAAGTGAACGTGAATTCTTTATATGTGGCTATGCCTGGAGAAATGGGGCTTAACGGATTCATGATCAGTGTTGGACCAGATCAAATTTAAATAGAACACTTCTATAGCCTGATAACGATCCGTACGGCTTGTATGAAGCATGACGGGTGTTCCATTGATGGAATGACAAACAGTGCGGATGCACAGGCTGATCTGGGTCTACGCTGGTCGCCAAACGCGTAAGCCAACGGGTTCGGCTCGGAAGCGAGTCGATAAACTCCGGCTATCGGAATTCATCGGCCGCGAATCGGAGAGTTGAGGAGTTGACCCGAGCGTCTATTGGAAAAAGGGTCGGGCTTTGAAACACGCACCTGCTGTTTGTTTATCAACAACTATTGATATTTTCATCGACTACAAACTCATTTTTGTACCAAAATGAATGCAATCAGTTTCAAAGTGTGTGTAAATAGAAACATGTTGGATTTATGTGTGGGAAAACCCAATAGGAGGCCAAATTCGGCAACTTCTGTCGTATAGGGGCTTTAAATCAACATAGACATCTTCACAGAGTGAATATGTCTATGGGGATTTAACATGGGGACATTTTCCTAATTTCATGAATAGCGGACCGATTTTCAAAATGTAACTTTTGTTTTCTTAGTTAGATCATTTTCAACCAATCTTGACAAGTTTCGGAGTCAATTTCCAAAATTGTTCGTTGTTTGCTCCTCCCACATCTCCTCCCTTTTCTCCATGTTAAATTCTCATAGACAAATTAGTTTTTCGCAATAAAATCAATATTTTACCAAATTTCACGAAATAAAAAGAAGGTTCGTTCTTACGTTTTGATAAAATTGAAAATTATCGAAAAAATACTGTTTTTCAATGTTTATATGACCGTCATTTTGGGCAGGTTTCGTGAAACAGACAGTAGTCGGGTACTTTCAACGGAGTCCGTGAACTCTTCCTACAAAGTATTGTTGATTTTGGTCAGTTGAATAATTATAGAGAATACGAAATAAAACGCCTTATGTATTTTTTTCAAAAAGGGAGGCTACGTTTAACTTTGTTGGAGCCAAACTTTCAAAATGGTAGCAAATCCCATATCAGCTTAATACACGTGAATACAATGTGATATCTTTGTAACGAGAGGGACAAGATATAAGTAAAATAGCCAAACATAACACACATACATGTTTCTTATTACACTTAACAGTATTGTTCCATATTGTATGGTGTACAGTTGACGAGACGTAAAACAAATAAATTAACTTTTAACATTTAGCACAATTTCCGAATTGTTGGCAGTGATGTCTTCGCGGTAGCACAGTAGCCTATTTCACCAAAATTGCAAAGTATACTTATCTAGCTAAGTACACTTTGAGGGAGAAATTTTCAATTTAAGGATACTTTTATTAATTATTATTATACTGACTTTATTACATTATCGCAGCCATTTTGGCTGTGATAATGTAATACATTCAGTATAATAAATATGCATACTTTTTAATCATCATACATGTATATCTGCAGTCGTTAGTTCGATATGAAATAATCCACTTCAGAAAAAAGTAAATGATTTCTCCCTCAAAGTACTCTTTGCTAGATACGATAAGTATGCTTTGCTATTTTACTGACATCGGCTACAGATATTTCACTTGTGGGTCGGTATGATTTGGTGTGGCCTTTGATGAGACGATTATATCGTTCTTACACAATGCTTTTGTATACTGTCTATGTCGCTGGATTACATAATTATATAAATTACTTAAATTGGTTTATATTTTTCAAGTCAGGCACATTTTTTCAAAAACAAAATTGTAAACGCGATATTGGTAAAAGATAAGCATCAGATGACACGAACTGAATTAACAATTATACAATATTACCAGACCTTGAATGAATGTCACCATTGAATACAATCTATTGACAGAATAATAATCGCGGTGACTTTGCAGAAATCGTCGGGGATTTCCCCCAAGTTATTAATTCAGTCAGGGTATCACCCGCCCCACATCGCCGTCGTTTAGTGCTTACATATTTAGTGCAGGAAACGGAAATTGTCGTCTGTTGTTGATTTGCACGTTGTCTTCGTTCTCAATGTTATATGGTTTCACTGCCGATTTGATCAAAGGAAATGTTTATCACATGCTGTCAAACAATGTTATTTTGTTTGTTGATAAAACAATGCAAATATAACCTTAACAACAGACGACACTACATGTATCTAATTCAGTATTTTAATGGAAAAAAGAAAACAAAAAACATGCTGTCAAACTAAGTTTTTTTGCTGAGAAAACAATGCAAATATAACCTTAACAGCAGATGACACTATCTAATTCAGCATTTTAAGGGACGAAATAAAATAAAAAAACATGCTTTGACAGCAGTTTTGAATCATTTCCAAAATAACCGATTCTCACATGCTGTCAAACATTGTTTTTTTTCGGAGAAAACAGTGAAAACATAAAATAAACAGCAGATGACACAATTTAATTCAGCATTGTATTGGACAAAATACCATGTTGTTTTCTTAGATAAGAATAAAACTATAAAATTAACAGCGAACGAAAAACATAATATTTGAGTATTTTAAGGCATAGGCATGCTTCCTTATATGTATATATAAGTACCATATACCGGAACAAACTTGTAATGCGATACAGCGTAGCTACACAGCAACACTGCATACATCAACATGCCAATGACACCGTCCTCATATATGTAGTCTTTTACGACCTATTTTCAGAAAACGTACGTACAACGTACAATGGTCACAGTTATGAGGTCGACGTCATCGACAGAAATATTCCGTACTTTACCTACGTACACGTACATGTATTATGCGCTTAAACACATCAACCTATATTCTATAGTTGGTGAGACAGCTACGTGTAGGAAAGTGTACAGTGTCACGAAAATGGTAGATATAGAGAATAGTAGGTTAGTGCCGTGAATGGGAAACAATATCTGGCAAGGCTAAGGAAACGGGATGAGCGAGGTTCTGCCGAGCACATCCAGTTTCCGTGCCGTGGCGACCGTTCGGAGACCGTTGAGCGACCACCAATCGCCATAGTCTCTCAATGATCTCTCAATGAACTCAATAATATTCCAGTGATCTCCACGGTCGCCACGATCTCCTCAAAGTTTTGACTCTGTCCAAAACAATTTCTCAACGATTGTCGAGGGGAGCACTCTCTCAACGGTCTCTCAAGGAGCGCACAAGGAGCGCCCAAGGAGCGCTCAACGGTCTCATCGATATCCCAATGATCTCTCAGGGATCTTTCAATGGACGCAAAATTATTCCACCCCGAAGGTAGAGATGTCTGACATATCAGTGAGGGATCGTTGAGCGTCCGATGAAAGACCAATGGAGTTCATTGAAAGACCTCGGTGGAGACCGCTGATAGACCATTGGGAGATCAATTTCCACTTGAGAGATTGTTGAGCGTCCATTGAGAGAGTCGGCAGAGATTTCCACGGCGATGGGGAGCGCGGCATTGGGGGCTATTAATAAGGGTGCAGGGATTCCGCTGTCGAAAATAAAAAAATCTCCAAGAGCACAAGAAAATGACAGTTGGCCAACATTTGCATTTTGATCGCACAACGAGCGCACAAGGATCTCTCAAGCATTTACACAGAAACGACTTTTTCGGGGCTTTGAGATATCGAAGAGAAATCGTGCCAATTTTGGAATCGCTCAATGGTCGCTCAACGATATCCGTGTGTGTAAAGGGGCCTTAACCGACTAGTATTCTATTTATCCCGTCAACACCTACAAATGGCTTTACAATACAAAAAAAACGCACGTATTCATACACTGTGATTAGGTCGTATTGGCAGGACATCAAAAATGTTCCATCGTGTTTCACGGCACATACGCATTGTGTTGAATGGATAAATCGTACATTCCAAATATGATTGATGTTCAACACACACCGCGCCATTACGAACATCACCAAAGGTATACACACATATTAAAAACACAAAAGAGGCAAAGCTATTCACAGGACCGTGTGTGAACAACATGCATAAGTGATGCTAAAATAGAGATAAAATTCGTCTGATTGTATTTATCAGAAAAGTACAACTAGCCCTGAAAGCTCAAAACCCGTCATACGAGACACATTATTTGAGCACCATCGAAAATAAAACGTTACCGTACACATACAACAATTTATCCCAACAACACAGTGCGTATGTGCCGTGAAACACGGTGCCGTTAAACATTGTTGATATCCTGTCAATACGACCTGATCACTGCGTATGAATATGTGCGGTTGTCACACTAGTCAATTCTCCGATTTTGACGATGCGGCTGGGTTATTTCCTAAGCCTTGCCAGATATTTTTTCCTTTCGGCACTAACCTACTATTCTCTATTTATCAGGTAACCTGTCCTGCTTTGTAGTAGCAGTCTAATTCTCGTAGTGCACAAGTGAAGTACACCCAATGTGTCAGGTGAACCAGTGCATATAATCAAGTTTAGATACCCATATTCCTGCACACTATAAGGAGAACACACTTGGACTTCAGACAGACAACACCTATTGACAGGATATGTTGGAAACTCTCCACTCACACATGGATAGTTGGGAGATAGTGTCCTACTATATAGTCTGTATGTACAGTATGTTTGTGCATTTGTGTCCATAACTGCAAACATGAGTCGTAAGATATGAAAGGTATGGGAGGTTATAAGTATGTATCAAGTGCACGTGAGCGTACGTATGCGCGTGTCAGCGTCCACGCGTGCGTTCGTATAATTATGTGTGTGTGCGTGTGCGGCCTTCTACATTGTACACTCTGAAATATGGCATATGTATGCAAATATGTGCGAACTCAAGGTATTGATAATCTCCATCGGGTTTTGTCAAATTCTGCCCATCATTTCATGAGAAAAAGTCGTTGGACGATTTTGACATTTTTACAGCAGTCATCCTGGATTATGCGATGACTCCAAATTGATCAATTGTAAAAAGCTTTCACACAAATACCATAACTGTGATTTATAAACGCATAACCGCGATCACATTCACTGGTTATGAATTAAAAAACGAACAGCGGCCTGTCGACAACTGTCCATGTGGAGAGAACTGCGGACGGACGGACGGTCGGACGGACGTACTGGAGGACATAGAGAAATCATGAGAACTCGTTTTGAATCTTTCACGCAAGTTATGAATATGTGATCAATTTAAATCATTGCTAGTCTTCACCCATTTTTTTCTTTTAAAATTGAATTCCTGTTTTCAGCGATTTATGGTTTAAATTTACAACTTTCCTAACATCCAACACATACGAAATGATGTTCATTTCTTAAACACACATTTGAAAATATATTGTCATTTGTTTTGTTAGTATATATTTGGTCAGTTGGTATTTAAAAAAATATTCCAGTTTTTTGGCGATGTCTTTATTAAATTTGTACTTTTATCCAAAAAGATGTCATGATCCGGATTACTTTTTTATTTAAAAAGACATATTTAGCAATATATTATCAAACGTTTTATGTAATATCATTCAACAGTGTTTTTGAAATATTTATTTTAAATTGTATTGTGATATTTTTACTCGTTCCTGTCTTCTTCACGAACATGTCCTTTATCCATGGCTCTCTGAACTATCTCCTCTAGCCTTAATCCCCATGCTGCTATCGATTCTCCTTGTTTTTGTGTGGTGGTGTAGAATTCCTGTAACACGCTTTCGCCAGCGTCAACATTTCCGAATACTCCTTCCAGCTTACTGAGTATTTCGTCCACTGTGACATGCGTTCCCATCGGCAGCAATACTCTCTTTGCTTGCCCCCTTAGAAATTTCTGAATGGCCTGTGACATTACATGTTCAGGGTAAATATCTTGTCGGCTACAAGCGACTTCATATTTCCATTCTTCATATGAGGCCTCCGTTCTTGGTTTAGGTTCGTCCCCCGAGAACACCGAAAACTTCGGGAACGAGTTGTGCCATTCCTTGTTGTTAGATTGGTTGTCCTTTCTGTGGATTGCGATGTTACTACCGTTACGGTCATCCAACTTCTGTTTCCTTTCCTTAAGGTATTTCTCTCTACGTTCTGTCTCGTTCATCTTCACTTTCAATCTGCTCTCCCTTTCTGTTAGTATTTCGTCATATTGTGCATATTTCCGCTGTCGTGACGCTCTCTGTTCCTCTTCCTTTATCCTGCTCTCTATTGCTTCTAATTCCTTCTCCCGTCTGAACATGTCATCTTCCATAGTACGCGGTGTCTGTAACCGTCTTTGCTGTAGTTGAACTTCTGAACTTTCGTCCATATACTCATCACTATCTGATGTATAGTATTAATCTCTTTCCTGCTTAATAGGGCGAGTCTGTCTACCACCGGTAACTTCATAGTCAGTCTTCGATCGTAATAGTGGTGCAGCTACTCGTCCCACATATCTGTCTTCTTCCATTTTTCTCGTACCCTTAATTCTCGTCTGTTCCATGGTGTCCTCCTCTTTATCACTCGTCTCGTTTCATCGCTCATAATAGTGCTTTTCAAGATGAGGAATATGTCTGTCTTTCCTATACGCTCCACTCTTTGTACCCATTCCGTCTGATCGAAGATTGTCAAATGACGTTTCTGTCCTACATATGCTTCTCGAACGTCTTTGTTGCTCCTTTTCTTTATAATTTCGTTCGTGTACTCCACATTTCTGAGCTTTTTCCTTTGTGGTCAGAGCTAAATCTTACATCGCTTTTATGTTCTCTTCAATTTCTCTATTTAAATATATCCACTCTATGTCTTGTTCCTCTCTGTCGTCTGCATCTACTCCACTTGATCTGCTTCTTCGTTTTTCCTGGTGTCCTTTGCTCATTTTCATTGTTGACTCATGTCTCTCATTCATCTTATTTCCTGGTTGGCTTTCCATCTCGTCGTTTTCTGATATACTCTCCTCATCATAGAGCTCTACTTCTGTCCGTCCCTTTATATCAGCCCTCCTTCTGTCTGTTCCATAGTTCTCCTCTGTGTTGTCAGTAACTTCGACGTTGTGTCTCCTTGTCGTGCTTCTTCCAGTCGTTCTCGGTCCAGATAATTCCCGAAGACGGCGAAGTACATCTTCATCACCATGATATGATCTCTTGAGTTGCGTTTCACTAGCTTTATTTGAAGACGCACGACTCTGAGAATCACTGGCGAATCGCGACCGATACTTTCCAACACTGTTCAGATCATCACGACCTTGACGTTCTCTTGAAGAACTATTTCTCTCAGTTTTTCTTTCCGCTTCTCCTCTAATTCTCCTTCTTGCCACTATACATTCCTCACGTTGCCTTCGTAATTCTACCATTGCCGCCTCCATGCTATTCCGTACTTCCTCCTCTGCTATCCTTCTTTCTCTCCTTAATCTCCTCCGATCTCTTTCTTCCCGCTTTTCACAAAGATCTTCCATGATCTTTCAATTCAAAATCAGCACAATGTAGGTAAGTAAATTGTCTTTGGCTTTTGGATGTCTCACTATGAATAATCACTATTGATACAATCCCGCCTGCGATTCTCTTACCAAGAATTGCAATCCTGCGGTCCTTGAATTGCAATTCGTCCCCTCTGAAATTGGAGTCTAATTGCGGTCCAATCGCGGTCCCGTTTTTGCGGTCATTCTTTCGCGATACCGTTTGTGCGGTCATTCTTTCGCGCTCCAGTTTGTGCGGTCATTATTTCGCGATACCGTTTGTGCGGTCATTCTTTCGCTATTTGCGGTAAAAACATAGCGTTACGCGTATATATACACCTACAGTAGCGCTTTTCTGCTCCTTACCTATTTGTATACAATGTATACTAATATCGTATGCATATCGTAATCGTATAGTATTGGTATATTTAATGAGCATATCGTATGATCATATAATATTGGTATGTTTGTACCGTATCATCGAATAGTACAGTTTGTTTACATTATACAAACGTACTATACGAATAGTATACAAACATACGATATCCGTTCGTATATACGATATATCCGTACGGATATGGTATGAATATACCGTGGGGTCATCGTGCTGTTAAAATATACCGATGCACCGGTTCATTTCGCATGTAAACATCCGGTTTTCATTTCGATCATCTGCCACAATTTTAAGTTTTTCAAAATGAATAAATTTTCAGTTTTACGATACAGAAACAATTTAAAACTGAGGATTGTGAAGTACGGTATCACAGTGCATATGAATGTGTGTTCAATACAGTAATTCATCAGTAATTCATCAGTGTACTCAGCACCACCGCCGGGGACACAAAACAATGATCCCCCACACAAACTCCAGCCATCTACATTTGGCGTCCCAAAAGTTCCGGTCTATATCCCACAGTGGGAACAATGTGTATCACCACCACCACCACCACCAGTTTTTGTCTATGATTACACTACACCGCCCCCCCCCCCCCGACCACCACTTATGTCTGTAACGCAGGATGACTTAACCAAAAACTTTATCCTGAATGCACACCAATGTGCCGACTATATATCTCTGTCTGCAAACGGGCCCAACAAAAACTTTAAGGGAAATTTCAAAGTAATTTGACCGTGACATTGGGCACATATAAATAATAATGAAAATGTGGGTGACATATAGACAGTATGTGAAGTTTCGAGTGAATTGGTGAAGCGCTTTCAGAGATATAGTGTTCTTAAAGGTACATCCCCACTCAGTAGGCACAAACTGTTCTTTATACCAGAGACATCATCTGAGACATCTTCGGGCAAAACGAAAATTAATTCACCATTAATACACATATTTATTGGCATTATTATACATTTTTATATCAGACGTAAATTTCCACACTGCTATCAGGGGCGATAACCGTGTTTCCTTAAAATGTTACCAAGACATTACTATTTATTTTTTGATGTGCAATGATCATACTTTATAATCTGTCGTGAGAGTCCGTTGTCTCGTCGAGGCCGTTATAATCTGTCGAAAAAAACTTTAACCTACGGTAAATAAAAACCAGATGGCCATGGCCCGCATGTCGAGCCCACCGAGGCATTTGATGGTTTCGGAGTATATTTATTTGAAGTTTGAATTAAGGTATGTAAAAGCTTTAACGCAAATTTGAAAGTCATTTGACCTTGATCTTGGGCATGTGGGTCGCATGCGTGGGCTATAATATGAAAACATGGATGATAATAAAGAATTATCTGAAGTTTGAAGCTAATCTGAGTAAGTAGTGTGGAGATATAAGGTATGCAAAAACTTTAACACAAATTTCAAAGTTATTTGACCTTGACCTTGGGGCACAGGGGCCGCATGAGTGGGACACAGAATGAATATATGGATAATGACTAATAAGCATTTGATGTTTCAAGTCAATGTGAATTAGGATATGGTATTTAAAAACATACACCGATTTCGGACGGACTGACGCACGGACGTCATTGTGATCACTAAGTCTCGCTTTCCCCAAGCAGGCTCGGCCAAAAAAATACGGATGGACGTCAATGCACAGACTATATCGCACTGCCCGCAGGCGGTCGCGACAAAAATTGTCCAACCCCTTTTTAAAGGTGCATTCCCACCCAGTAGGCTAAACATGCTCTTTATGGGAATTAAATAAGTGTATAATTGTCACTATTCCACTAGTTTTAAACATTACGAATGCCCGCTATACAGATATAATAATTTGGTAATATTTATTTTACTGATAGTGACGCGCGGTGGTATCGGTATTTTCATGTGCAAATGGGGCATGATATTTTTTATTGTCTATTTTCGATCAATAACTTATGTTGTAAGCGATTGTAATGTGTATTTTCAATATTTATATTATTAAAATGTATCATATCGGTACCCCTTTAAGTAATATTTGTATATTTTAAATGTATTGATGATCTCATGAAGCGTATGAATATAAGTATTAATTAATCCAACTTATATTGAGGCAAATCGCACAGCCTTAAAAGATAGTGCTGGAGTATAAACCATAGTATCGTATATTATTCATAAGTACATCACTATTAAACATTAATTACAATATGTATGCATATTATTGAAACAGTAGATGCTACCGCTGTTTCGCTATATGTGATATTTATAACAAAATAATTTTTGTATTCGTCCGCGTACGGATTTTTGTCACACAAAACGCCATTTTCAGTTAATATTTTGACCTGTGCATATGAACCGGACTAAGTTTAAACAACGCTCGATTCCGTCCTATTCAAATTTCTCTGCAGAATGTTCCTACTAACTACATAATTAATGCTGCTAAATATGCTGCAATGTTTTGAAATTGACGTGTCGTTTTGATGTGTGCCGCAACACCTCACTGTCGGAGACAACATGACAATTAACGATATACTCTCTATTATACACACATCTATTAGACGGCTGGTTATTAAAAAAAAAGAGTAGTTCAGTACACCTTCGCCGATATTGTTTTTAGAAAATCAGTAATATTTTCCGTAAATGGTGTTGAAAAGTTGACAAAAATTCTATCACCGTATTTAGTTGTGCCGATATTGTTTTAAAAAATCAGTAATTATTTTCCGTAAATGGTGTTGAAAATTGACACAAAATATATAGCCGCATTTCTCCGATATTCGTTTAGAAAATCACCAATATTTTCTGTAAATGGTGTTGACACAAAATGCAGCGTTCACGCGGAATTCAAATAAAATAAAAAAATAATAATTTAATAAATAGACGCCGAAGGCTACTGTGTTTGCGGCCAGTGAATTCTGGTCGTGGTAGCCACATGCACAGTTCGAACAGTGTTGTGATCAGATGGAGGACAATAATTATTTCAAATTAATAAAAAAATGTTTGCTGTCCGAAAATTAATTAATTGTGACAGCCAAAAAAATAGATTTTGGGACAGTAAAATATTGTACGGTATAGACAGTACTTCAAACTTAAAAAAACAGTAACAAACTGTCTGTGTATATCTTACTTAACTTAAAAAAAACCAGTAACAAACTGTCTGTGTATATATTACTGAAAGACAGACACTTTCATCGTTGGTAAGTTTCTATCAATTTATAGCTATTTTTATTAAAATCATAAAATTGTGAAAATATTAAAATCACAAAAATAATATATATGGAAAAAAAGAAATATACCAAGTCGAGGTTTGAACCCCCGACCCTTTCTGGAATCGGTAATTGAATCATAGAAGTCGGCGACCTTAACCTCACGACTATTGCGCCATTTACGACGATTACATTTATACAGAAGTGCTATCAGTATTACGCAACCATTTCAACGTAATAATTATTAAATTATTTGCAACTCCATCTACAACGATACCGTTACAGAGATACGCTATTGAAACAACATGTATTAGTACCCATAACATAGCAAAGTAATGTATCATTATATATCACAGGAGATAGATTAAAACTATATATACTAATAAACAGAACAATCCGCTTGGCTCGTATAAAATAGTTCGCGTGATATTGATTATCTCCCTTGCCGAAAGTAGTTCACTGATTTATTAATTCCAAATAAGACGTGTTTGCGTATTGTATCTTTCTCATTCTGTGACACAAGTAAACCGTTTTATTTTAAAGAAATGGCTATCACCGGAATAAATATCTTCACAAAATTTGATTCGGGCCAATAGAAATCAACAGCCAGAACAACGTTTGCAGTAATAGAAATCTAATTGCAAAATACATTTTTAATTTTGTTTTTATGATCAGGTTTCGAAAATTAAAATATGCATTTCTTTTAAAATTATTATCAATATGTTCATGTATATATTGATTGTATATGCAAATAAATATATTGTGAGTATGATGGTGTCTATTAATGTGTTCTTGATATTCGGAACGGGAGTGACGACATTTTTTTTTGTCCAAGAAATTGTATTTGTATGCGTAAGCAAGTCTTTTCATAAATTTATCATTTTTTGTCTCATTTATTATTTTAGCCAGGCCTTTTGCGCGCTTATTTGGTGGACTCGGATCTTAATTCACGAAGTTTTGCAGATCCATGTGCAACAGTTTTTGCGGCTCCACGTAAAACAGGTTTTATCTTATTAGTAGATGGTGGTATTTCCGTTGGGAAAATCGCGACCTCACTAATCAGTTTGTGAGATACATTCGGTTTCCTCGGCATCTGTCTCATTTTTTTTATGACAGGTATCATAATATCTTTCTATATAATAGCAAATATACTTTTCCCAATCTTGGAAATTAATTAATAATTATAAAGAGATGTTATATTTGTTTAAAATGACTGATTTCTATAAGTGGTGTAATCTGTAATGAGGTTTGTCTCATAATTTCTCATAATTTCTCATAATTTCTCATAATTTCTCATATTTTCTCATAATTTTTACAACAGTACGGATTACATAAATTAATAATCTCATATGAAATATCGAATTTCCGGTGGGAAGACATTTTTATTTTTAACACCCATAAAAAAGGGTACCCTTTTTTATAGTGGTGGTGTATAAACACACCATAACTCGCTTCCCCTTGGTCGCGGTAATGAACTCATACATGTACCCTATATACTACTGCACGGCTCACTCGTCGACCTAGCGAAGTGAGGGAGAATACTAGGGGGGTCCGGGGGCATCCCCCCCGGAATTTTTGAAATGCAATAAAAATGAGCTTTAAAATGCAATACAAATAACCCCAGCCACCGCACATATTCATACGCAGTGATTAGGTCGTATTGACAGGATATCAAAAATGTTTTTACGACACCGTGTTTCACGGCACATACGCACTGTATTGACGGGATAAATAACGATCGGGATTCAACCTTACCGGAATCCCGACCGGATACCTGGGGCCCGTTTCACTAAACTTCGTACGACAAAAAAGTTCGTAAGTGCAAAATTATGATAGTCTGTAGATTTCACATTAACCATGTTTTCTCGTAAACAATTTACTGGATTTACATTTATTGAGCATAGGCTGTATATGCAGCCTATGCTCAATAAATGTAAATCCATCAATTGAAATTTACAGACGATCGTAAAGTTGCACTTACGAACATCTTAGTCGTACGAGGTTTAGTGAAACGGCCCCCAGGTTTGGCCGGCGAGTACTTATTTGGCTTGGCATTATTTTATGTGAGAGCTGAATCTGTTTATAACCCTTATATGAGTAATATGTATACGATTATAATCCTATTATTTTTAGGGTAATGGACCAATTGACTTTGGTGTGGTATGGACCTGGCAGGTTATTTTAATACCAGGGCTGTATATATTGTTTTCGATGTAAAAATTCTGATATTGGGATCCCGCCCCACACCCAATGCAGCATGTTAAATGCGAATTCGAACCAGTTGGTCCGGCCTTAAAATTACATTTATCAGGTAACCTGCCCTGCATTGACCGAATACGTACTGACTGATAACATATTATTGTATCAGGCATTGACCTGATATCAACATCCGGGTTACAACAAAGTGAAAACTGACGTTCCATTGGTCGGATAACGTCACGTGACGTTACCGAATGACGTCAGTGTAATGACGCAACGTAAACAAGTCCTCGTTCTGTCCATAGATAACAACGTCATCTGTGGTCATTTTCGAACATAAAAAGTTACCTGATAAATAGAATACCAGGCTAGTGTATTTTGATATCAAGTTTATCAGGCTCGGCTCGGAAACGGTAGGAATTCCTCAGCAAGCCTCGAAATTTCTACGCGTTTCCTAGCCTTGCCTGATAAACTTGATATCAAAAGACACTAGCCTGGTATTCTCTATAAGTTGTTGATAAGCCGGTAAACACCAATAACTCAAATATCTGTATGGTCCAGTATGCTAGAGGGCAGATAGATGTTTTACACATTTTATAAATTTATCTCTTGTTTTATTTTATTTTAGTTGCCTTGGAAATGCTTAACGTTCAAATGTCAGCATGTAGTATAGTGCCTCTAATGAACCATCCGCAAACCAAACCAGTTTTAACCTGTTTAGCCAAGTTCCTACTAGAATTATATTCATTATACATTTTTATGTTTGTTTCTTATTATAGAAAACTAAGTTCATTTGATCTGTAACCTGATTCATTTGCCATTATCGCCAGACTATATACATGTATTGAAATCTACGTCATTCAGTTGATGCAATATATTTGCTGTCATATAAAACACGTGACGATTTGAATGCCCACGATTTTCGGTTTTAAATAACATATTACAATTAATAGATGAATATTGATGTGACTGGAGATATGTGGTTTATGTGTTTTACGTTTAGTGTAGATCCAGATCAGCCCGTGCATCAGAATATATACTGTTCGCCATTTCATAAATGAAACACCAGTCATGCTTCTAACGAGCAATATAGATCGTTATCAGACTACACGAGTCTGCTATTTGACCAGGAGCTAAATTTGACACAAATGCAATCAGACCCATTTCTCCAGTCACAGCCACACTTTGTCTTATAATCTGATAATGAAGTTAAAACAAACCAGAATATCAGGCTACAGGAGTGGGCTATTTGATCAGGAGCTACACTGGACATACATACCATCAGCCCCATTTCTCCAGTCACAGCCACATTTGAATGCCCACGATTTTCGGTTTTAAATAACATATGTGGTTGTGACTGGAGAAATGGGTCTTATAGGTTTTGCGACCAGTGTAGATCCAGATCAGCATGCGCACAGTCTGATCACGATCTGCACTAATCGCCATTACGCCAACGACATGCTTCTGGTAAGCAATACAGGTCGTTTTCAGGCTACGGGAGTGTGCCATTGGATCAGGAGCTACACTGGTCACAATTCCATAAGCCCCATTTCTCCCGTCACAGCCACATATTGGCATAGCGCTGACATTTCCCAAGCATCGGATCGCTGATTGACGCCCATACATGTAGTAATTTCGAAAACAATATTTCCTGTAAACGATTTAGAGCTCAGAAATAATTAGTACAACTTTCAACGTCATTTACTGATAATACGACCGAGTTAGGAAATCAATAATGAGCGCACTAAGACCATCTGTAGCCGATTTCATCAAAATTGAAAAGTATACTTATCTAGCAAAGTATTTTTGAGGGAGTAATGCTTTATTTTCCCCGAAATGCATTATGTCATATAGAACTAACGACTTCATATATTTGATGATTAAAAGTATGCAGAATTATTATACTGAATTTATTGCATTATCACAGCCAAATTGAAAATGTCTCCCTCAAAGAATACTTTGCTAGATAAGTATACTTTGCACTGTTGGTGAAATAGGCTACTGATGACACTGCGTGGGATGTCTGTTTAGGTACGGTTACGGCGAACGTCGGTGTACTCGACCGACGGACTGAGCAAACTAATATAGACTGTACTGTATATATATTTATTGCATAAAGTGGACGCTCGTAGTGTATTAACACAGTGTAATACAAATCATAATACACTAGTATAATAAATATGCAAACTAGCTCGTTACAGAAAACTGCTTTGGTCGTCAGTACAGCTTCAATGTATGAGGATGTGCTTATCCAATAAAGACAACATGTCGTTGGTGATGATTTAATATAGTATTTATTAAACTCGTTGACTAATTTCATAAAATCAGTTAGCGAGTTTAATAAATATGATAGTAACTTTTTGCATGCTAGCGGTGTAAATAACAGCCAACAAACTAGGAGTCTTTTTTCTTAATTCTCTCTGTAAATTGGAATTTATTCAGAATTGCGTCTCATGATATTCCAATAAATATTCATGGTATTTACGGGGTGGGGGGGGGGGGTGTGGGGGGGGGGGGGGCCATGAATGCAGCTTATAATGCATAATATGCTGCAACATTTAACTTTCATTTCAGTGTTCAGGGGGCCGTTTCACTAAACTTCGTAGGACTAAAATGTTCGTAAGTGCAAAATTATTGTAGTCTGTAAATTTCACATTAACAATGTTTTCTTGTAAACAATTATTGGATTTACATTTATTGAGCATAGGCTGCATATGCAGCCTATGCTCAATACATGTAAATCCATCAATTGAAATGTCCAGACGATCACAAATTTGCTCTTACGAACATTTTAGTCGCACGAAGTTTAGTGAAACGGCCCCCAGATCCTGATCAGACTGTGTGAATTTCTACATCGTATCCTAATACCGGCACAGTGACAAGACGGACCTGATTTATTTGGTTCTGCAATATTAACAATATCTGCAATCGAACTTAACTGTGGCTGTGAATGAACCAATGGGGCTTGTGGGTTCTGCGACCAGTGTGGCTCCTGATCTAATATCACACACATGTAGCCTCATAACGAGCTATATTGCTTGTTGGGTGTTTCATTGATGAATGGCGAATGTGGATGTACAGCCTGATCTGAATGTACACTGGACGCAAGTTTTGTAAGCCCCATTTCTCCAGTCACAGCCTAAATTTAGCATCGAAAATACAATAACATTATGTAGATTTGATTTAAACCAGACAAATTTACATTTGTAGCAGCAACATTTACACGTAGCAGCATTCAGAACCAGAGCGCATCTCCCACTTTACTCTTGACACGTCACATTATAATACATGTAGTTGTATACAACAGCATTACATATTGCACATTGTAAATCTCTGATACAAGTCTAATTACGGTCTTTAGGTACATGTATAGGTACTACGTAACCCTTTCAGCGCCACAGGCCATACTTCAATGTTAACAAACACTACAGATCCAGATGAGCCAGCTCGTAATGAGCTGTCTAATCATGATCTGCAGTGTTTGCCGCTAGTATTTTAAGGTTATTTGATCCACACCCGATTCATGAATGCGACTTGAATGGTCGAACATAGAATCAACAACGGCGAGTATTTGGCGGCGAAAGGGTTAAGACTCTCTCTCTCAGAGCATCTTTTGTCTGAACTTAATCGATTATGCCAAACGTGACCTGTTACCAAAGTGCAAAGTATCTGGGCGCATTCAGGTAACGTATGAAGCCACGTAGGTTCCCAGAATACAGCGCCCCATTATTGTCATAAGTTATCTGCTCTGTTCATTAAGGTACCTATAACCCTACATATTTCATAACCAAATAGAGTATGTGTGTGTTGCTCTTGCGGAAGTGCAATGAAAGATGTAAACAATTCATAGCCACATTTTTGAATGAGCTGACGCCAAAATATTGTCCTGGGCTTGTCGGAATACATACATTCGTAATTACAATGAAACACTTTACTTTCTGTGCTGACGCAATATTTGGGGCAGTACTGTGTATAACGTTCGGAGAACATTCTACACATTAATATCACTGCCGACCTACACTGGTTTCGTCTGTTTGTATTGTGTACACTGAATGTCCAGAGGGCACACGACGCGACCGGTTCCGAAATCACCAGCAGTTGTGACATTGGTGTATTAGTACATAATCGGGATTCTACCTGGTGATTTTCGTAGTCCAATATTACTCTATTCGTAAGAGTTTTCCATGCGATTTTTCGCATAAAATTACCACTGCTTAAGAATTCCTCTACAACGTAATCCATTGAATTTTTCCGTAAAATACGAAATAGATCCGGTACAAAGCCCTGTGTGTTAATAGGGCTGATCATATATGCAGTGAACCTGTTAAGAAAGATAACTCTTGTTGGCTTATTGTCTTGTAGCGTGCACAGTTGTCCGAAAAATCGTAGTTTTGATCTGTCTATTATTGATTCCACTGGCAGGCACACAATTGCGTTCAGCGCTATGTCCGTTTTAGTTAGTCGCGGTATACTTTGCATGTACTTAATGCAGAACCGATGTGCTCGCTCCATCTGAACAATACATTTTGGCACCAAGTTATTCCAAAGCTCACACCCATATAGGGCTCTGGGTAATACAACCGATTCATATTTGCGTTTTGACGTGAGTGGGTGAAAACCAAATTTGTTGATTCCGCTATTGATGAGTCCAACAAATGTACCTCTAATTTTATTGCAGGCATTATTCGCGTTTACTTCGAGGCTCATATATTTGTGACAGACTATCCCTAGATGCGTGTATTGTTCACATTCGTGTACAGTTTCTCCTCCAATGTTCCAAGTCCGGTTACTGGCACAATAGTCTGTTTTACTTGCATTAAACACAATGACGTTGCATTTAGAAGCATTATACTTGTACCTCCATTTCTGGGAATATCGGTTGCATATATCCATCATATTTAACAAACCATTTCTTGAGAAAGATACAAGAACTATATCATCGCCAACAGAGGGACTTCAACATTGTTCATCGTATAAAATTAATCCATCTGCCGATGATACCAATTCCTGCATCAATTCGTTAATATAGGACAGATACATGAACGGGGAGCTAACCCCACCCTGTTTCGTTCCCTGTAACACTTTAAACCATTTTGACACGTGTCCTATGTGCAAAACCTGGCTGGACATGTCATACATGCCTATAAATGATTTCAGCACTATATCACTAACTTCAGCCTCAGCCAGTTTATAGAATCAGCCGTTATGCCACACAGTGTCAAATGCCTTTTGCGCATCCTAAAAACACACGTACAATTTGCTAGAATTTTCTTTAGCATAGTAGATACTTTCTCGTAGTAGAAATGACGTCATCTGGCAGCTGCAGCCCTTCTGGAATCCTCCTTGTAGACGCGCCGGTGTTACTACGTGTAATGGGAGTCTAGCTTCTATTTATACTGTTATTACACAACCGCCAGAAGTCGTCACTATTAATTTCAGCTGCTTGATCGATATCTTTATCCTGTTGTTGTAGGTAGGAACTCGTACAATGCCTATGGTAGTTTCGAAAATTACGTTTTGCCTCCTGCAGCTTACGTATTGGTAGAAACGCCGTGGGAAACGTCAGTGTGGACTTACTTGACGTCATTCCGTGACGGTGAGAGGTTGGTCGGGAGCACACGACGGGTAATTCAACGGTCGGGGTTCATCCTTACCGGAATTCCAACCGGAGATCTGGTTTGGCCCTCATATACGTCATTGGCACTTTGTATGTGACAGTTGAATCTGGTTTTACCCCTTATGTGAGTATTACGATTATTCGTAATCCTTTTTAGGGGAAGGGGCCAAGTGACTTGGTGTGATATGGACCTGGCGCCAGGTCAGGTTATTCTAATTTCAGGACTGAATATATTTTTTCTCGATGTAAATATTCCGTTCTGGTTTTGGGATTTTCCCCCCAATGCAGCAGGTTAAAACGGGATCGAACCCGTTTGCCCGGCCTTACATGACCTCATATGTCGATAGTCCGTTAAATACAAATAAAGAAACAAACATTTGGTGACGTCATGTGACGCTGTCCGACCAATGGACCGTCATAGAAAGTGGTTCTAACCTGGGTATGCGTATGTCGTCAATTCAGGATACGACAGTTTGTTAGCGTGACAGCGTGTATTATGCTGTGACTGGAGAAATGATGTTCATGGGTTTTGCGAACAGTGTAGATCCAGACCAGCCTGTGCATCCGCACAGTCTGATCAGGATCAGCACTGTTCGCCATTCCAATAATGAAACACCCGTCACGCTTCTAACAAGCAGTATATATCGTTATCAGGCTACACGAGTGTGCTACTTGATCAGGAACTACACTGTTCACAAATCCCATAAGCCCCATTTCTCCGGTCACACCCACATGTACAGTTAATATATAACATGTTACCTGATAACTCGAAACGATTGCAGAGCAGTTCCAAGTAGGTACCACCATTGTCAGTTATGGAATAAAACCACGTTGCCGGTCAATAAGTTGACGTTATTGACAACGACGATGAACGTCATGTATTTTATTGACGTCAACAAAAATGTAACGAATCAACAACGTCGCGCTACGTCACATGGGGCTTAATCATGTTAATGTAATGTACTGGAATATAAACGCAATATCAATGTGGGGGATCACGTGATTTCCGAACCCGATTTTCAGACGAGACGTAATCTGTGACGTAATTTTTATAATATATCTTCATTAAAAACTTCCTAACAAAGTGACGGATTTTGATGATATGTAGAGCACCAAATACGATGGCATATGTTTTATGGGTGCTCTGAAAGTTATTTACAATAACTTTCACAAAGAATCGAGTCCCACTTATTTCTTACATTCACGTGCTCTAGTTTTTATTTACAATTACGGCAACGGACTCTTCGTCAAAACGACAGAATTATGAGATTAAAGCCGCCTATACCAAAGGCAACGTGTACCGCATTTGCTGCGGTATGTTTCACAAAAATATGTCATTCCATTAGAAAAATATTAAAGGAAATCTACTGTAAACACATCTAAACAACATGACGTAACGCCGTTCGGAAACACGTGATCATACAGGCACATTGAATACGTTGAATGGGTGTTTCCATTAGGAATGTAACGACAGTGTAAATATGTCTGATTGCAGGCCTACTATTTCTTTTTTTAATTTGCTGGGAATTGTGGTTGTTTGAACATTATTTTGAACGCAATTGCCATCTTGTGATCGTACACACAGGTGCTGATAGAGTGCCTTGGATGGTCATTATTAGTTGTTTCCATGAAACACCTTTATAAACAAAAAACAATTAAAATACACCCGGGTCAGCTGATTATATAACTATCCAAGGTATAAAAGTGGCAGTCGCCACCGCTGTACGAAAATCCCACAAAAGTCTGCTTCGCCTATTCAATGTGTATCAGCGTGTCAAAAGCGCTGTTTGGGGCGAATTGTCGGCATACATTTTTCAGTTGCTAATACATCAACATTAGACATGGAAGACAGTATACATAATCCGACTTCGCCTATTGTCTCGAAGGGTAATCTATCCTTGTCATAGCACCACTGTAGTAGGCGGGGAATGTTTTATAAAGTGAAAAATATCTTGTCGGCGGCTGGGGTCGAACCCAGGCCGCATGTGTGAGCGACGAACACTCTAACACGTCGCTATAAAAGCCAGCTTGCACCGCAAGGCAGTACAAATGTTAGATTATCCTACTATGGCCGTACTACACTACACATGCATTAGCCGCGGACGTCATTCTCGATCAGTCTTAATTTAGCCAAATAAATCACTGCGCGACACGTGATTTAGAAATCGTAATGTTGAACAAATCCACTATAGTGGGTGGCAGGTGGGAGCATGCAATGGGTGATTTAACGATCGGGTTCACCGGAGTCCCGACCGGAGACCTGGTGTGGCCCTCACCTACGGCGTTGTCATTCTTGTATGTGACAGCTGAATCTGGTTATAACCCTTATGTAAATATTACCATTATTCGTAATCCTATTACTTTTAGGGGAAGGTGCCAAGTGGCTTTGGTGTGATATGGACCTGAAACCAGCCTGATGTCAAGTTATTATAATGTCAGGGCTGAATATAATTGTGTCTATGTAAATAGTCCGTTCTGATTTTGGGATTTCTCCCCAATGCAGCGGGTTAAATGCGGAACCGAACCCGTTGGTACGGCCTTAAATGGCCTTAACTGTTGATAAACCGTAAAACACCAATGAATAAACAAACAAACATGTACGATCGATTGTGTGCCAGTTGAAATACAATAGAACCACGAATTCTCGAAACAGTAAGTAAACCAAGGTGCATGATCACGTGGTTACAACAACAACAACAATGGCTGAACATGTTGAAAGCGCGGCCACTCCAAAGTAAGTATTAGTTGATATATTCCTTAAGAGGAAACGGATTTTGATGAAATATGGCGCAGCAAACTGGTTTTCACGAGCTGAGAGTGCGGCACACACTTATGTCTTATTGCGAAGAATCGATTTCCGTGTCAGTAGGTCTACACGGAAATCGATTCTTCGCATATACGATATAAGTTTAGACCAACGTACCGAGACCACCAAATGCAGCTTAACAAGTCGCGTTTGATGCGACATATTTCATCAAATTCCGTTACATAGTAAGGACAAAATAAAAAAATACGTTCTTTGAATCGGAGGGCTTCTGGAAGTTTCAGTACTGGTTGTTGTTGTTGTAACCACGTGATCATACACCTTGGTAACGGACTCGATTAAAAGTCAGGCGTAGTTCGAGGGAAATAAAAAGGTGGAAGTGACTAGGGAAACGAGGTTTTTGACCAGTTCAGCTCTTGATCAAATACCACACTCATGTAGCATAATAACGATCCAAATTGCTTGTTAGAAGCATGACGGGTGTTTCATTGATTTATATTGGTATTCGTGTAGTTCCTGGTCAGACTGTGCAGATGATCAGGCAGATCTGGATCTACGCTGGTAAACCCATAAGCCCCTTTTCTCCAGTCAGAATTACATATATCGTCTTTGCTTTTCCATACCGACACCCATATATTAGACGCGCCATGGGATTTTGTACATTCGGACATTTGGCATTTTCACAAAATTTGTTTACAAAATGTGCAATATATTTCGTAAATGGCGTCAATTTTTTTTCAAAATTTCGGAGTGCAATATTTGACTTAATTTAAGAAAATATTGTAAATTTTGCAAACGTATTTATTTAATAATTAAATTACGCAGATGTTCGAAGGTACAATATCCCATGGCGTGTCTCAAATTGCTGTAAACTACACTTGAACAGAATATAATAGAATACTTTCCATATTACAAGTACGTGCACTGTGACATGATTCTGGTTATTTAATAATTAGTACATTTAGTATTATCACAGCATAGTAAGTACCGCCATACGAAATTAAGTGTAGAAACTACGGCTATAATAAAACATACATGCAACATAGTAGTATAGAGAGAGTCACTTCGTTACCGTTTTGCATCCTGGACATTATAAGCAGAAAGGATAAGACCAACGGTATAAAAATATTTGAAAATATATGAATATAATAAAATAGATCCCAACGGGTTGTGCGAAAATTTAAATATTTTCTATTAAAGATAAAAAATATTTAAATTATATATACTAATATATAAAATGTTAGCTGAAAAGAGAAAAATGTCAACAGTTACAAAAACCCCTGCAATACCCCACACACTGATTTGTGGAGATGGTCAGGGTGAAAATAAAATCACACAGCTCAGAAAGGAGTTGACTGAAATGGGGATAGTATTTTCACTCCGATTAAGAGAAAGGGGACTTACCAGACTAATTAATGAAGAAAAAAATAGCGAATATAGAAACGTTTTACGAGGGCATACAAACGGGAGCTTTTAACGGATAGAAAACAAATCTGAAGAAGATGTAAACAAATTAATTCAACGACTTGATGATGAGGCTAAAATGAGTATAAAAAGTAGAAATATTACTACAAAAAAAGTAGAAAAGAGAGCACCTAAAACCGAATTACTTAAAAAAATAATACTCGAAGGAGAGAATATTTTAGAAGACTACAAACACCACGAAAAAAAGATAGAAAAAGGTCGCAGAACCACCACAATATCGCTGGGTAGACGACTTCAAAAAAATAATACAGAAGGTGGATAAAAGAGTTAGAACCTCTGCTGCACGGGAGTTTTTATCTCCGATAACTCATTTTATTACACATTGCAACACATAGAGGAAAATGATTCAAAGGGAAACCCGAGAAAGCTAAATTTTTTCACAAACTTTCAAGGAAGTCCCTGGTTTAGACGATATGTGAGGTTTAAAAAATGGTTATTCGCGCAAGAAGAAGAACGATTAAATGTAGATAAAATAAAGCGTCCGAATACAAAGTGGACCTTTGTTAGATGGGGTAGTACATCTATAAAAATAATATATTCCACAAAAAAGATGTTGAAATGACAACGAAAAATGTAGCAGGAGGAAAACTGCCGGAATGGTTGCGCTACAAGAAGGGTATAAAACCGTTAGATACATTTGGCGACGAACTCTGTTTATTCAGGTGTTTAGCCCTACACTCTAACGATAAATTACGCGTAGATAGATCCATGAAAAGCACACTGAATCACAAAGTTAAATATTTTAAATATTGTGGAAAAAATAAACCAGAGGGTTCAATACCATTCGAAGATTTGAAAAAAGTAGAAAAGTGTTTTAAAATAGGAATAGACGCGTACGAACCGACAGAAGATGGAACATGGTTTTTAAGAAACGTAGCAGCGCACTATGAAGAAATAGGAACAAAAAAGATGACAATAGGGGTATACAATGATCACGCATTTCTTATTACAGATATGGATAAAGCCTGCCAAATTTACTGTTGTACAGAATGTGATCAAAGATTTACAAAAGCCTGTAACCTTCTACGACATACAAACACCTGTAGTAAAGGAATAACGAAAATTATTTGCGAAGGAAAAAAAATAGATAGACCGATGTCCGCCTTTGAAAAAGCATTTTACCCAAAACCAAAATGTAGTAGAAAAAATCAATACAATGGATAAATTCTTTTAACTGGTCCACACATTCATACTGCCGTTTGTGGACATGGAGGGGAACGAGTAGTTGGAAAAATCCCGGTTGATGGATTTTGCGGAGAAACAAATACAATATACCAGTTTCACGGATGTTATTGGCACGGTTGTCCTAAACACTGTAGAGATAAAGAGAGGGTTGAAAAAGAATACGAAAAAACTTTAAAAGCCGACGAAAAACTCAGAAAACGGTTTAATTTAAATGTTATTTGGGAACACGATTATAAAGCACCAGAAGTCAAGGAGTTCCCCAAGCCGCCTACTGTTATTTATCCATATCAGATAGTATTCGATTTTGAGTCATATTTAGATAAAACCGGAGAAACCAATCCACATATAGATTTAGAGATTTTAAACACCCACGTTCCAATCAGTGTGAGTATTGGCGATACACTTTCTAACAGAATAACACACATATGTGAAAAAGATCCATCCAAATTGGTTAATTTGTTTTATGAAGATTTAGAAAAAAGAGCGGAAGAAATTGGTGAAAAAGTTGGTGAAAACCCTATATATGGATATCGTCAGATTTTGAAAAATCTTTCATACAAACAACAAAAAGAGGTTACAAGATGGATCACCCAAGTTCCAGTTCTCGGATTCAACTCAAGCAAATACGATCTAAATTTAATAAAAAATCAATTGGTTGAAATATTAGCAGATAAAACAAAGAAAGTTTTTTAGTGGGTAAAAAAATCAAATCAAACATTATTTATATTCATGCCCAAGCTTCGCTTTCTAGATGTAAAATTATATCTTTCCCCAGGTGTTGATTACGCTAGATGGGTTAGCGCATATGGATGTAAAGACGAAAAATCTTTCTTTCCATACGAATGGTTCGACACACCAGATAAATTATCGTACGAGGGTTTACCTGAATTTAAATTCTGGACGAATAAACTTGCACCAACAAAAACCATCACTGAGAAGGAGCTAGAAGATTGCAACGCCATATACAAAAAACGCGGAATGAAAACTTTTAAAGATTGGTTAAAATATTATAACGACTTGGACGTAGGACCGTTTCTAGAAGCGGCAAGAAAAATGTCTCAATTTTACGAAACAAAAGGTATAGACATGTTTAAAGATGCCGTTACACTTCCCGGTTGTAGCTTTTCAATACATTTCTTCGAGGAACTATAAAAAACTACGTAACACCTTATACGAATAACATAACGGACGCGATCTGTCCACCGCTGTATGCACCCAATGAAGAAATATACGAAATAATGAAACAAGCGCTCGTTGGTGGACCATCAATTGTATTTTCAAGATTAATGGCAGGAGGTATTTCTAGAATTAGATCAACCCCAGACGGAAATGGAAAAAAATGTGACTCTATATTAGGATTTGACGCAAAGCTTTGTATTTATCCACACTTTGCAAAAACAATGCCATGTGGAGAGGGAAGGGTTATAAAATCAGAACACCCATTTTCGAACAAAAGAATTACAAATTTTACAAGACAGGTTTTAACGGATAAGTGGTTTGGGTTTGCCGAAGTGGATATAATAGTTCCCCACACGTTAAAAGAAAAGTTTTCTGAAATGTCACCATTATTCATAAATAGGATGTTGAGGAAAATGAAGTTCCCCAACATATGTTAGATTATTTGAAAGAAACAGGTCGCTGTAGAGGAGATGGAAAGAAACTGGTTGGTGCAATGTCTGCTAAAAAAGTTTTATTATTTACCCCACTTTTAAAATGGTATTTAAATCATGGATTGAAAATAATTGCCATTCACACAATAATAAACTACCTTCCCGGAAAACCATTTGAGTGGTTTGCAAAAGAAGTTACAGCCGCAAGAAGAACTGGCGATGTTGACAGCTCCAAATCCGCAATTGCAGATATTATGAAATTATTAGGAAATTCTTCCTGTGGAAAAATGATAGAATCACCAGAAACACATCTAAACACAAACATATACAAAAGACGAAAAATGTGTGGATGCGGCACTACGATCTGCGTATTTTAACGATTTAGAAGAAATTGGAGATGCGTACGAAATATCCTCCAGGCGTACAACCTCCCTGATGAATCGTCCATTTCACTGTGGAATTGCTGTATATCAATATGCAAAATTAAGAATGTTCAATTTTATTATGACTTTTTAGATAAATACATTGATCGAGCGGATTTTGAACTGATTCAAATGGATACAGATAGTTTATATATGGGTGTCAGTGGTCCTCTGGATAACTAATAATACCGGAAATGCTCGAAGATTTTAACGAACATAAAAAAGAATGGTTGGCATGGGATAAATGGAGCAATAGAGAGCCTGGACTTTTCAAACTAGAATACAAGGTGATCGTGCTATAGCCCTATCCAGTAAGTGCTATATTGTTCAGAAAAAAGATAGTGAAGAAGTCAAACATTCTGCAAAAGGACTTTCTGCAAGACAAAATAAACTTACATGGGACATGATTCAAATTCTACGCCGCACTGAATCACGACGGAATAGATAGAGGTATGAATAGAGGATTCAGAATGAAAAACGGAACCATGAAAACATACACACAGAAAAAATTAGGACTTTCTGCATATTACGATAAACGAAGAGTTTTACTGGATGGGATACATACAGAACCTCTATAAATAATAAATTAAAATAAATTAAAATATTCTATATGTTTCTTCCTCAACAATTGTTGCCTCTTCCTCCCTAAGTTTATCTCTTAGTTTATTAACTCGGATTTGTTGTTCTGGTGTGAGATTTTTTAAATCCAACTTAAAAACAGCTTCAATTTCCTTACAAAGATCATAATATTGATTTGCATTATTCTTTTGTTCTTGCAAACGCTTTACATCGCACGACAATTTTTTCATTATTTTAATTTATATAACTTATTTTTCAACATAAAAAAAAGAAAATTTATAATATTTTTATAAATTACTTATTAACAAGTTACAGGTATTAATACCTTCTTTCTAGGTCTTCCAACAGGATTTACATCAGGGTTTTTTAGAATATTATTTCCCTCTTTTTTCAAACTTTCAACTCTATCTATAAAATGTTTCATATTTGTTACTGAATTCCATATTTCCTTTTGTCTTTTTACACAAATGTGATACTTTTTTCTAGTTTGTTGTGCAGTAACAACATATCGCGCTAGAATAATATTAACCAAATCATCATCAGTAAGTTTAGTCTTTGTCATAATTTTAAATAAAATTATAATTAATTATATATACACGTGTAGTTATTGTTTAACAGAAAACATAAAAATACATTTAGTTAAAACATGATAGTTAACAACAGCAAGGTTTTTACAACCTATATGAAAAAGTGGTCCAGAACCGCTATGCTATTGGTAGTTGAAACAAGTACAGATTTGTACACCAATATGAAAAGTGAGCCAGAACCCCCACTACTAATTTAAAATATTATATATTCTTTATTGTTATTATTATTTTTAATTTCTTTTAAATCTTTTAACTCATTAAATACTCTTTTATTCTTTTTATGTTTTTTATTACTTTTTATAATTTTATCTCCACCCCTAGACAGTTGTTTTGCATTCGTTATCCACGAAATCGTTTCCAAATCAGCGTTTTCCCACAACTTATTAAGACGTGCACTACCTATTTTGTACTTCTTTTTGATATGATCCGCAGATACCCTTCCACGAGATAAAACAATTTCCTCTATACTTTTATTAGATAAGTATGACTTCGGCATAATTTGTTTATTATAAGTAATTTATATAAATTATAAATATGCTCAAAATGCTTAAAATAATTTCAATTAATTTAGAAAAAATCAATATCACCCCAACCTAAATCAATACGTTCTTGAGCGTACGCTTCATCAAATCCAACATCTATATATTGTTGAACCACCTCGTAATAATTTCCTTGAATTACCAAACCATGCTCTTCTTCTTCTTCTTTTAACTTCTTTATTGGAATATGTTTATCCTTAATAATGATTTTATCAGCTTGTTTTTTAATTTTATTAACTTGTTCTGGTTTTATCTTTTCACTAGTTGAACACACCTTTGACATAGTTATAATAGATATATAATAGATATATAATAGATATTCAAAACGAAAAATAGTTGATTAAAAATTAGAATGGACAAAGTAATATTATGGGAAATGGAGTTTTTAAAAGGGTTTGTTGGAGAATATTTTCCTTATTTTAAAATGAAAGAATTATTTAAAATAGAGTACATGAAATATCAGCGCAACCTATTACGTACTGATAAAAGAGTTGCATTTTTAATATTCTATAGAAAATTATCTAGGTGTTTTAAGAAACAACTTAGAGAAATTAGGGGTTTAAACAGAATTAATAAAGAATTAGTTGAAGATAATGCAGCAAATTTTATAAAACTATTTCAAATAAAAGATTCATTTACTGATATGGATTTCTATCAAGAAACGGAAGAAATAGGTGAGTTATTTGAACCAATTCCAAGTATTGGTTATCGGTAATTGTTGAGCAATGCTGAGTAATTATTGAGCAATTGTTGAGTAATGCTGAGTAATTGCTGAGCAAGTGCTGAGTAATTGTTGAGCATTATTTACTAGTTGCCCAGCAATGAGCATTATTTGCTCGTAATTTGTTTAAAATGCCCAAAATACTCGAAATTTCCATAATTCCCAGAAGTATAAATAAAAAAATTAAAACCAACATTTTAAAAAAATAAATCCCAAATTTAAAAAAATCCCCATACAAAAAATGTACTCTATATGTACACTGTAGTTTGGAATTATATATACTTGTACAAACAGGGATTTTTTTAAATTTGGGATTTATTTTTTTAAAATGTTGGTTTTAATTTTTTTATTTATACTTCTGGGAATTATGGAAATTTCGAGTATTTTGGGCATTTTAAACAAATTACGAGCAAATAATGCTCATTGCTGGGCAACTAGTAAATAATGCTCAACAATTACTCAGCACTTGCTCAGCAATTACTCAGCATTACTCAACAATTGCTCAATAATTACTCAGCATTGCTCAACAATTACCGATAACCAATACTTGGAATTGGTTCAAATAACTCACCTATTTCTTCCGTTTCTTGATAGAAATCCATATCAGTAAATGAATCTTTTATTTGAAATAGTTTTATAAAATTTGCTGCATTATCTTCAACTAATTCTTTATTAATTCTGTTTAAACCCCTAATTTCTCTAAGTTGTTTCTTAAAACACCTAGATAATTTTCTATAGAATATTAAAAATGCAACTCTTTTATCAGTACGTAATAGGTTGCGCTGATATTTCATGTACTCTATTTTAAATAATTCTTTCATTTTAAAATAAGGAAAATATTCTCCAACAAACCCTTTTAAAAACTCCATTTCCCATAATATTACTTTGTCCATTCTAATTTTTAATCAACTATTTTTCGTTTTGAATATCTATTATATATCTATTATATATCTATTATAACTATGTCAAAGGTGTGTTCAACTAGTGAAAAGATAAAACCAGAACAAGTTAATAAAATTAAAAAACAAGCTGATAAAATCATTATTAAGGATAAACATATTCCAATAAAGAAGTTAGAAGAAGAAGAAGAAGAGCATGGTTTGGTAATTCAAGGAAATTATAACGAGGTGGTTCAACAATATATAGATGTTGGATTTGATGAAGCGTACGCTCAAGAACGTATTGATTTAGGTTGGGGTGATATTGATTTTTTCTAAATTAATTGAAATTATTTTAAGCATTTTGAGCATATTTATAATTTATATAAATTACTTATAATAAACAAATTATGCCGAAGTCATACTTATCTAATAAAAGTATAGAGGAAATTGTTTTATCTCGTGGAAGGGTATCTGCGGATCATATCAAAAAGAAGTACAAAATAGGTAGTGCACGTCTTAATAAGTTGTGGGAAAACGCTGATTTGGAAACGATTTCGTGGATAACGAATGCAAAACAACTGTCTAGGGGTGGAGATAAAATTATAAAAAGTAATAAAAAACATAAAAAGAATAAAAGAGTATTTAATGAGTTAAAAGATTTAAAAGAAATTAAAAATAATAATAACAATAAAGAATATATAATATTTTAAATTAGTAGTGGGGGTTCTGGCTCACTTTTCATATTGGTGTACAAATCTGTACTTGTTTCAACTACCAATAGCATAGCGGTTCTGGACCACTTTTTCATATAGGTTGTAAAAACCTTGCTGTTGTTAACTATCATGTTTTAACTAAATGTATTTTTATGTTTTCTGTTAAACAATAACTACACGTGTATATATAATTATAATTTTATTTAAAATTATGACAAAGACTAAACTTACTGATGATGATTTGGTTAATATTATTCTAGCGCGATATGTTGTTACTGCACAACAAACTAGAAAAAAGTATCACATTTGTGTAAAAAGACAAAAGGAAATATGGAATTCAGTAACAAATATGAAACATTTTATAGATAGAGTTGAAAGTTTGAAAAAAGAGGGAAATAATATTCTAAAAAACCCTGATGTAAATCCTGTTGGAAGACCTAGAAAGAAGGTATTAATACCTGTAACTTGTTAATAAGTAATTTATAAAAATATTATAAATTTTCTTTTTTTTATGTTGAAAAATAAGTTATATAAAATAATGAAAAAATTGTCGTGCGATGTAAAGCGTTTGCAAGAACAAAAGAATAATGCAAATCAATATTATGATCTTTGTGAGGAAATTGAAGCTGTTTTTAAGTTGGATTTAAAAAATCTCACACCAGAACAACAAATCCGAGTTAATAAACTAAGAGATAAACTTAGGGAGGAAGAGGCAACAATTGTTGAGGAAGAAACATATAGAATATTTTAATTTATTTTAATTTATTATTTATAGAGGTTCTGTATGTATCCCATCCAGTAAAACTCTTCGTTTATCGTAATATGCAGAAAGTCCTAATTTTTTCTGTGTGTATGTTTTCATGGTTCCGTTTTTCATTCTGAATCCTCTATTCATACCTCTATCTATTCCGTCGTGATTCAGTGCGGCGTAGAATCTGTCCCATGTAAGTTTATTTTGTCTTGCAGAAAGTCCTTTTGCAGAATGTTTGACTTCTTCACTATCTTTTTTCTGAACAATATAGCACTTACTGGATAGGGCTATAGCACGATCACCTTGATATTCTAGTTTGAAAAGTCCAGGCTCTCTATTGCTCCATTTATCCCATGCCAACCATTCTTTTTTATGTTCGTTAAAATCTTCGAGCATTTCCGGTATTATTATGTTATCCAGAGGACCACTGACACCCATATATAAACTATCTGTATCCATTTGAATCAGTTCAAAATCCGCTCGATCAATGTATTTATCTAAAAAGTCATAATAAAATTGTAACATTCTTAATTTTGCATATTGATATACAGCAATTCCACAGTGAAATGGACGATTCATCAGGGAGGTTGTACGCCTGGAGGATATTTCGTACGCATCTCCAATTTCTTCTAAATCGTTAAAATACGCAGATCGTAGTGCCGCATCCACACATTTTTCGTCTTTTGTATATGTTGTGTTTAGATGTGTTTCTGGTGATTCTATCATTTTTCCACAGCAAGAATTTCCTAATAATTTCATAATATCTGCAATTGCGGATTTGGAGCTGTCAACATCGCCAGTTCTTCTTGCGGCTGTAACTTCTTTTGCAAACCACTCAAATGGTTTTCCGGGAAGGTAGTTTATTATTGTGTGAATGGCAATTATTTTCAATCCATGATTTAAATACCATTTTAAAAGTGGGGTAAATAATAAAACTTTTTTAGCAGACATTGCACCAACCAGTTTCTTTCCATCTCCTCTACAGCGACCTGTTTCTTTCAAATAATCTAACATATGTTGGGGAACTTCATTTTCCTCAACAATCCTATTTATGAATAATGGTGACATTTCAGAAAACTTTTCTTTTAACGTGTGGGGAACTATTATAATCCACTTCGGCAACCCAAACCACTTATCCGTTAAAACCTGTCTTGTAAAATTTGTAATTCTTTTGTTCGAAAATGGGTGTTCTGATTTTATAACCCTTCCCTCTCCACATGGCATTGTTTTTGCAAGTGTGGATAAATACAAAGCGTTTGCGTCAAATCCTAATATAGAGTCACATTTTTTTCCATTTCCGTCTGGGGTTGATCTAATTCTAGAAATACCTCCTGCCATTAATCTTGAAAATACAATTGATGGTCCACCAACGAGCGCTTGTTTCATTATTTCGTATATTTCTTCATTGGGTGCATACAGCGGTGGACAGATCGCGTCCGTTATGTTATTCGTATAAGGTGTTACGTAGTTTTTTATAGTTCCTCGAAGAATGTATTGAAAAGCTACACCGGGAAGTGTAACGGCATCTTTAAACATGTCTATACCTTTTTGTTTCGTAAAATTGAGACATTTTTCTTGCCGCTTCTAGAAACGGTCCTACGTCCAAGTCGTTATAATATTTTAACCAATCTTTAAAAGTTTTCATTCCGCGTTTTTTGTATATGGCGTTGCAATCTTCTAGCTCCTTCTCAGTGATGGTTTTTGTTGGTGCAAGTTTATTCGTCCAGAATTTAAATTCAGGTAAACCCTCGTACGATAATTTATCTGGTGTGTCGAACCATTCGTATGGAAAGAAAGATTTTTCGTCTTTACATCCATATGCGCTAACCCATCTAGCGTAATCAACACCTGGGGAAAGATATAATTTTACATCTAGAAAGCGAAGCTTGGGCATGAATATAAATAATGTTTGATTTGATTTTTACCCACTAAAACTTTCTTTGTTTTATCTGCTAATATTTCAACCAATTGATTTTTTATTAAATTTAGATCGTATTTGCTTGAGTTGAATCCGAGAACTGGAACTTGGGTGATCCATCTTGTAACCTCTTTTTGTTGTTTGTATGAAAGATTTTCAAAATCTGACGGATATCCATATATAGGGTTTTCACCAACTTTTTCACCAATTTCTTCCGCTCTTTTTCTAAATCTTCATAAAACAAATTAACCAATTTGGATGGATCTTTTTCACATATGTGTGTTATTCTGTTAGAAAGTGTATCGCCAATACTCACACTGATTGGAACGTGGGTGTTTAAAATCTCTAAATCTATATGTGGATTGGTTTCTCCGGTTTTATCAAATATGACTCAAAATCGAATACTATCTGATATGGATAAATAACAGTAGGCGGCTTGGGGAACTCCTTGACTTCTGGTGCTTTATAATCGTGTTCCCAAATAACATTTAAATTAAACCGTTTTCTGAGTTTTTCGTCGGCTTTTAAAGTTTTTTCGTATTCTTTTTCAACCCTCTCTTTATCTCTACAGTGTTTAGGACAACCGTGCCAATAACATCCGTGAAACTGGTATATTGTATTTGTTTCTCCGCAAAATCCATCAACCGGGATTTTTCCAACTACTCGTTCCCCTCCATGTCCACAAACGGCAGTATGAATGTGTGGACCAGTAAAAGAATTTATCCATTGTATTGATTTTCTACTACATTTTGGTTTTGGGTAAAATGCTTTTTCAAAGGCGGACATCGGTCTATCTATTTTTTTTTCCTTCGCAAATAATTTTCGTTATTCCTTTACTACAGGTGTTTGTATGTCGTAGAAGGTTACAGGCTTTTGTAAATCTTTGATCACATTCTGTACAACAGTAAATTTGGCAGGCTTTATCCATATCTGTAATAAGAAATGCGTGATCATTGTATACCCCTATTGTCATCTTTTTTGTTCCTATTTCTTCATAGTGCGCTGCTACGTTTCTTAAAAACCATGTTCCATCTTCTGTCGGTTCGTACGCGTCTATTCCTATTTTAAAACACTTTTCTACTTTTTTCAAATCTTCGAATGGTATTGAACCCTCTGGTTTATTTTTTCCACAATATTTAAAATATTTAACTTTGTGATTCAGTGTGCTTTTCATGGATCTATCTACGCGTAATTTATCGTTAGAGTGTAGGGCTAAACACCTGAATAAACAGAGTTCGTCGCCAAATGTATCTAACGGTTTTATACCCTTCTTGTAGCGCAACCATTCCGGCAGTTTTCCTCCTGCTACATTTTTCGTTGTCATTTCAACATCTTTTATTTTTGTGGAATATATTATTTTTATAGATGTACTACCCCATCTAACAAAGGTCCACTTTGTATTCGGACGCTTTATTTTATCTACATTTAATCGTTCTTCTTCTTGCGCGAATAACCATTTTTTAACCTCATCATATCGTCTAAACCAGGGACTTCCTTGAAAGTTTGTGAAAAAATTTAGCTTTCTCGGGTTTCCCTTTGAATCATTTTCCTCTATGTGTTGCAATGTGTAATAAAATGAGTATCGGAGATAAAAACTCCCGTGCAGCAGAGGTTCTAACTCTTTTATCCACCCTTCTGTATTATTTTTTTGAAGTCGTCTACCCAGCGATATTGTGGTGGTTCTGCGACCTTTTTCTATCTTTTTTTCGTGGTGTTTGTAGTCTTCTAAAATATTCTCTCCTTCGAGTATTATTTTTTTAAGTAATTCGGTTTTAGGTGCTCTCTTTTCTACTTTTTTTGTAGTAATATTTCTACTTTTTATACTCATTTTAGCCTCATCATCAAGTCGTTGAATTAATTTGTTTACATCTTCTTCAGATTTGTTTTCTATCCCGTTAAAAGCTCCCCGTTTGTATGCCCTCGTAAAACGTTTCATATATTCGCTATTTTTTTCTTCATTAATTAGTCTGGTAAGTCCCCTTTCTCTTAATCGGAGTGAAAATACTATCCCCATTTCAGTCAACTCCTTTCTGAGCTGTGTGATTTTATTTTCACCCTGACCATCTCCACAAATCAGTGTGTGGGGTATTGCAGGGGTTTTTGTAACTGTTGACATTTTTCTCTTTTCAGCTAACATTTTATATATTAGTATATATAATTTAAATATTTTTTATCTTTAATAGAAAATATTTAAATTTTCGCACAACCCGTTGGGATCTATTTTATTATATTCATATATTTTCAAATATTTTTATACCGTTGGTCTTATCCTTTCTGCTTATAATGTCCAGGATGCAAAACGGTAACGAAGTGACTCTCTCTATACTACTAACATAAATGGGCATGTATACTTACTACTGTCTGTTTCATGAAACCTGCCAAAAAACGTTATCTCTTTTGATAATAATGAGGTCTATTTCTTATAATAGATCCAATTTATATCACGGCCACATCAATGGTTCCGTCTGTTAACACATGGTACTTGTACCTGATGAATGAGACGGGGGGATGTTTTTGTCGGGACAAATCTTTACCAACACCTGTCCAATCCCACTTCCTGTTGTCATTAGGCCGAATAATTTACAGTCAAAATTTTGGTTCGTAAATATCCGTTTATATCAAACGTCATTTAAGACATCCAGAGACAAGAATGCCGCGAGGAAGGAAAGGGAAACAAGATGCAGATGGAAGATAAGGATCGTACACGGTCTAAGGCGCCTGTGCGAAAGCGGGCTGCGGTTGCAAATAATGCACACATTCCTGACCCGTCTCCACGAACGCCCCGAATAGTTCACCCGATATTGAATTGGTCGAGTTAGCCATGTTAGCTGGAGCGGAAACCACGGAACAGGATTGTAATGGAACAGAATAGAATAACATAATTTCCATATTACAAGTACGCGCACTGTGACATGATTCTGGTTATTTAATAAGTACAGAGTGGCCTGCGGTTCTCTTACCAGGCGAATTGCAATTCCTGGAGCGCAGGATTACAATTCGCGTTCCCATTAATTGCAATTGGACCGCAATCGGACTGCAATCATGTGACTGCGGTCCAAAGAGTTGTCTTTAAACTGCGAAAGAATGACGGTTTTACGCTGCGCTCTGCGGTCAAACCAGCGGACCGCTCTGCTTGACCAATGCGGCAATAAATTCGAAATAGTTGATAAACGTATCCGTGTTCCAATTCAAAATTGAATCCCATCTATCTAATTCAAAGTGACTAGAAAGTCAGCGGTATTGGTGATCTGTTTTTTTGGTGCGCAAATATAAATCGGCGGGTTATTGCGAGCCGAATATCAAAAACAAATTAATAGACACCACCATACTCACAATATATTTATTTTCAAATACAATCAAATTATAATGTGTGGTCTACGGTATAATATGGCAAAGCTAAGCATCAATTTTGCGTTTTCTTTACTTTTTCGTCGGTATCAAATTACGTTTTCCTATTCTGTTAACATTATTTCGACGCGATCCTATACACAACTTTTCATAATGTCTTTCAGTTTCAAGCTGCAAGGAGACTGTGAATTGCATATTAACCATAATAACATGGTGAACATATTGATAATAATTTTAAAAGAAAGGCATATTTTAATTTTCGAAACATGATCATAAAAACAAAATTAAACATTTATTTTGGAATTAGATTTCTATTACCGCAAACGTTCTGTTCTGGCTGTTGATTTCTATTGGCCCGAATCAAATTTTGTGAAGATAATATTTATTCCGGTGATAGCCTTTTCTTTAAAATAAAACGGTTTACTTGTGTCACAAAGTGAGAAAGATAAATAACGGCCCGGAATCGAACCAGGGTCCTCACGTTTACCGTACCATGCCCATGGCTCTACCGAGCAAGCTAACAAGGCACAGAACATACACACTTCATCCCCATAGTCAGTTTCGTACTGTGACATTCTTCTCCGCTAAATTGAAATTCGTCCTCGAATTCCATGTTTAATATTTGTCTCCGAATTCCATATGTTTGGGTACAATTTTGGGAGTATTTATCAGTCGCGGTCCTTCGTTGGGCAACAATTGTCACTGGGCAGAAATATGTCCGCCCAGAATTCCATATTTGTTGAACATTTCTTCATCAGTCACGACTCCACGTTGGGAGTAGTTGCGGCAAGTAACTGCAGAATACTGAATTATCGTCCGTACCCAGAGTTACGGTGCTCCATAGGTTTTTCCTGCAGGGTACCGAATCGGATCTCATTCGCGCTTTAGCTGTTAATTGTGACATATTTTTCTGTACTTATGACACAGAAATGAATAAGTATATACTGACATTTCTTTCAATTGAAAAATACAGAAAATATGTCGCAATTAACAGTTGAAGTGCAAATCAGATGTAATTTGGTACTTTGCAGGGGAAACCTACGGAGAGCACCATAACTCTCGGTGCGGACGATGCGGGAGTATTCTGCAGAGTTACTTCCCGCAACTACGTTGGGCGCTAAATGTCACAGGGTGAGAAAGATGCGCACCAGCCCGGAATCGAACCGTGGATCTCTGGTTTACCACACCATCGTTCTACCTACTGAGCAAACCGAGCACAAATACACACTTATTCTCCATAGTGATCTCTTCATTCAACCAAAAATTCACAAGCTAGAAGTTATGCCAAATTATTACAGTCAACGTCACAGATTAGGCTCTTGGCGTCATTAGCGGACACAAATTTGTCCATCAATTTTATCAAATAAACAACGGAATCTGACAGATAACACTACGATGGCGCATGGAAACATCATTATTCTGGTACTTGGAATCAAAATGGTGGATATTAAGGTCAATATGTGAGGCGCTGACAGAACCTTTAACATTTTTATCACGATAGCAGCTACAGGGATTGTTGGACGCATTTATTTAGAGAAAAAAGAGATTACAACCGGCATTGGATAATATACTAATTGAAATTTTGTTCTAACGTACACCAACATAGAGGATTAAATTTGCGACAATGTAGGATTCTGGATTTTGTGGACAGGTGACAGAAATCGGAGCTGGATAAGAACCGACAGACGTGATTCTGAATATGCGTACTTGGTCTGTGGTTATTCTTCCAGATCATGTAATGCATGTTTTAATTTCACGTCATGTCAAAGCAGCACTATTGAACATAATGAATAACTTTAATATTCTACACAAGAATTAAAGTTCATTCATCGTCTGATGTGTAACTGATGAATTAAGGTAAGTTACTTGTATATGACGAACTTTTGCCTCACTAATTGTTATGCCCCACCACGTTAGTGGAGGGGGCATTTAATGTTACCCTTGTCCGTCCTTCCGTCCGTCACCAACCTAGTAACTCGTAAAACATTTAAACCGTAATAGCTACAGACCTGAAACTTGGTACATGTATGTTTGATTCGACCCCATGGCCATGGATTATCTCCCCCTTTTCAAGTTAGAATTTTCCAATTTTGGCTTGTAGCTCGTAAAACTTTTAAACCCTAATAGCTACACACCTGAAACTTGGTATGTAGCTTCCTTATGATGAGTAGATTTGCAAAGTTTATTTTGATTCGACCCCCAAGTCATGGATTATCTCCCCCTTTTTTAATTAGAATTTGAAAATTTTGCCTTGTAACTCGTAAAACTTTTGTAATAGCAACATCACTGAAATTTGATATGTAGCTTCCTTATTATGAGTAGATGCGGAAAGTTTATTTCGATTTTTGATTCGAACCCCGTGTCATGGATTATCTCTCCCCTTTGAACAGTGGTATTTTGCCTTCTTTACTATCAAAGCGATATGTGGGGTATCCGTGTTCTATGAACACTTTTTCTAGTTTAGTTATCTCCCTTTGTTTTTTCGCGCACTGATTTGTCCGGAGCATAACGCGAACACCCTTTGCAATATTTATTATGAAACTTAACACATGCATAGGTCTCACTGGACAGGGCGGAGCTAGCGTTAAAGGTACATGCCCACTCAGTAGGCACAAAATGTTCTTTGTGTCAGAGACATCATCGGAGACATTTTCTGGCGAGATAAACAATCATTTACCATTACCCAAGTATTGTTTGGCATTATCATACATTTTATATCAGAAGAAAATTTCCACATTGATATCCGGGACGATAACCGTGTTTCGTTAAAATGTTAACGGACATTACTATTTATTCTTTGTATTTATTTTTTGATGTGCAATGATCATACTTTGTAATCTGTCAATTTTGTTTTCAGTTCATGCATTTAATTAGGATAAATAATTATAAAATATCATGCCCCATTTGCACATGAAAATACCGATACCACCGCGCGTCACTATCAGTAAAAAAAATATTACCAAATGATTATACCTGTATAGCGGAAACTCGTAATGTTTATGACTAGTGGAATAGTGACAATTATACACTTATTTAACTTCCATAAAGAGCATTTTAGCCTACTGAGTGGGCATGCACCTTTAAAAAGGGGTTAGACAATTTTTGTCGCGACCGCCTGCGGACAGTGCGATATGGTCTGCGCATTGACGTCCATCCGTAGTTTTCTTGCCGAGCCTGCTTGCGGAAAGCGAGACTTAGTGATCAAAATACCGTCCGTGCATCAGTCCGTGCGTCAGTCCGTCCGAAATCGGTGTATGTTTTTAAATACCATATTCTAAGTCACATTGACTTGAAACATCAAATGCTTATTAGTCATCATCCATATATTCATTCTGTGGCCCACTCATGCGGCTCCTGTGCCCAAAGGTCAAGGTCAAATGACTTTGAAATTTGTGTTAAAGTTTTTGCATACCTTATATCTCCACAAAACTTACTCAGATTTGCTTCAAACTTCAGATATTATCATCCATATTTTCATATTATAGCGACCCACATGCCCAAGATCGAGGTCAAATGACTTTCAAATTTGCGTTAAAGCTTTTACATACCTTAATTCAAATTTCAAATAAATATACTCCGAGACCATCAAATGACTCGGTGGGCTCGACATGCGGGCCATGGCCATCTGGTTTTTATTTACCGTAGGTTAAAGTTTTTAAGAACATTATATCTCAGAAACAGCTTCGCCAATTCACTCGAAGCTTCACATGTGTGTTTATCATCATTCATATTTTCATTCTATGATCAATATCAAGGTCAAATTACTTTGAAATTTACCTCAAAGTATATATCTATCTCTGAAACCGTTTCACCAATTCACTCGAAACTTCACATACTGTTTATTTGTCACCCATATTTTCATTACTATTTATATGTGCCCAATGTCACGGTCAAATTACTTTGAAATTTCCCTTAAAGTTTTTGTTGGGCCCGCTTGCAGACAGAGCGATATAGTCGGCACATTGGTGTGCATTCAGGATACAAATTGTTTGTACTATCAAATGCCTCGGCGGGCACGAAATGCAGGCCATGGCCATCTAGTTATTATGGCATGCGATTTGATCAGTCGGCCATCGCACCAGGACTAGTTTAGAACTTGATCAGTCGGCCATCGCTTCAGGACTAGTTTAGTACTTGATCAGTCGGCCATCGCACCAGGACTAGTTGAGAACTTGATCAGTAGGCCATCGCACCAGGACTAGTTTAGACCTTGATCAGTCGGCCATCGCACCAGGCCTAGTGTAGCCCTTAATCAGTCGGCCATCGCACCAGGACTAGTATAGAACTTGATAAGTCGGCCATCGCACCAGGACTAGTTTAGCCCTTGATCAGTCGGTCATTGCACCAGGACTAGTAGAGCACTTGATCAGTCTGCCATCGCACCATAACTAGTATAGCGCTTGATCAGTCGCCCATTGCACCATGCCCAGTATAGCACTTGATCAGTTGGCCATCTCACCATGCCCAGTACAGCACGTGATCAGTCGGCCATGCCGAGTATAGCACTTGATCAGTCGGCCATGCCGAGTATAGCACTTGATCAGTCGGCCATCACACCAGGACTACTTTAGTACTTGATCAGTCGGCCATCGCACCAGGACTAGTATAGCACTCAATCAGTCGGCCATCACACCAGGACTAGTTTAGAACTTGATAATTCGGCCATCACACCAGGACTACTTTAGCACTTGATCAGTCGGCCATCGCACCTGGATTAGTATAGCACTCGATCAGTCGGCCATCGCACCACGACTAGTTTAGAACTTGATCAGTCTGCCATCGCACCAGGAATAGCTCAGCCCTTGATCAGTCGGCCATCGCACCTGGATTAGTATAACACTCGATCAGTCGGCCATCGCACCACGACTAGTTTAGAACTTGATCAGTCGGCCATCGCACCGGGAATAGCTTAGCCCTTGATCAGTCGGCCATCGCACCAGGACTAGTATAGCACTCGATCAGTCTGCCATCGCACCATGATTAGTTTCGAACTTGATCAGTCGGCTATCGCACCTAGACTAGTATAGCACTTGATCAGTCGGCCATCACACCAGGACTAGTTTAGCACTTGCACCTGATCAGTCGGCCACGTCATCCTGTGTTACAGACAGAAGTGGTGGCCGGTGGGGGTGTGTGTAGTGTAGTCATAGACACAAACTGGTGGTGGTGGTGATACACATTTTTCCCACTGTGGGATATAGACCGGAACTTTTAGGACGCCAAATGTAGATGGCTGGTGTGTGTGGGGATCATTGTTTTGTGTCCCCGGTGGTGGTGCGGAGTACAATGATGAATTACTGATGAATTACTGTATTGAACACACATGTATATGCACTGTGATACTGTACTTCACAATCCTCAGTTTTAAATTGTTTCTGTATCGTAAAAACGAAAATTTATTCATTTTGAAAAAACTTAAAATTGTGGCAGATGATCGAAATAAAAACCGGATGTTTACATGCGAAATAAACCGGTGCATCGGTATATTTTAACAGCACGATGACCCCACTGTATATTCATACAATATCCGTACGGATATATCGTATATACGAACGGATATCGTATGTTTATATAATATTCGTATAGTACGTTTGTATAATGTAAACAAACTGTACTATGCGATGATTCGGTACAACATGCCAATATTACATGATCATATGATATGCTCATTAAATATACCAATACTATACGACTACGATATGTATACGATATTAGTATATAGAAATAAGTAAGGAGCAGAAAAGCGCTACTGTAGGTGTATATATACGCGTAACGCTACGTTTTTACCTCAAATAGCGAAAGAATGACCACACAAACGGTATCGCGAAATAATGAACGCACAAACTGGACCGTGAAAGAATGACCGCACAAACGGTATCGCGAAAGAATGACCACAAAAACGGGACCGCGATTGGACCGCAATTAGACTGCAATTTCAGAGGGGACGAATTGCAATTCAAGGACCGCTGGATTGCACTTCTTGGTAAGAGAATCGCAGGCGGGAGTGTAGTTTAGCCCTTGATCAGTCGGCCATCGCACCGGGACAAGTATAGCACTCGATCCGTCGGCCATCGCACCAGGACTAGTTTAGAACTTGATCAGTCGGCCATCGCTCCAGTACTAGTTTAGAACTAGATCAGTCGGCCATTGCTCCAGGACTAGTTTAGAACTTGATCAGTCGGCCATCGCACCAGGACTAGTTTAGCACTTGATCAGTCGGTCATCTCACCATGACTAGTATAGAACTTGATCAGTCGGCCATCGCTCCAGGACTAGTTTAGCCATTGATCAGTCGGTTATCGTACCAGGACTAGCTTAGCCCTTGATCAGTCGGTCATCGCACCAGGACTAGTAGAGCACTTGATCAGTCTGCCATCGCACCATAACTAGTATAGCGCTTGATTAGTCGCCCATTGCACCATGCCCAGTACGTATAGCACTTGATTAGTGGGCCATCTCACCATGCCCAGTATAGCACGTGATCAGTCGGCCATCGCACCAGGACTAGTAGAGCACTTGATCAGTCTGCTATCGCACCATAACTAGTATAGCGCTTGATCAGTCGCCCATTGCACCATGCCCAGTATAGCACTTGATCAGTTGGCCATCTCACCATGTCCAGTATAGCACGTGATCAGTCGGCCATGCCGAGTATAGCACTTGATCATTCGGCCATCACACCAGGACTACTTTAGCACTTGATCAGTCGGCCATCACACCAGGAAGACTAGTTTAGAACTTGATCAGTCGGCCATCACACCAGGACTACTTTAGCACTTGATCAGTCGGCCATCGCACTAGGACTAGTATAGCACTCGATCAGTCGGCCATCGCACCAGGACTAGTTTAGAACTTGATCAGTTGGCCATCGCACCAGGACTAGTTTAGAACTTGATCAGTCGACCATCGCACCAGGATAGTTTAGCCCTGGATCAGTCGGCCATCGCACTGAGACGAGATTAGCCCTTGATCAGTCGGCCATCGCACCGGGACTAGTATAGAACTTGATCAGTCGGCCATCGCACCACGACTAGTTTAGAATTTGATCAGTCGGCCATCTCACCAAGACTACTTTAGCCCTTGATCAGTCGGCCATCGCACCACGACTAGTTTAGAACTTGATCAGTCGGCCATCGCACCAAGACTAGTTTAGCCCTTGCTCAGTCGGCCATCGCACCTGGACTAGTATAGTACTCGATCAGTCGGCCATCGCACCATGACTAGTTTAGAACTTGATCAGTCGGCCATCGCACCATGACTAGTTTATAACTTGATCAGTCGGCCATCGCACCAAGACTAGTATAGCACATGATCAGTCGGTCATCGCACCAGGACTAGTTTAGCACTTGATCAGTCGGCCACGTCATCCTGTGTTACAGACAGAATTGGTGGTCGGGGGGGGGGGTGTAGTGTAGTCATAGACAAAAACTGGTGGTGGTGGTCATACACATTGTTCCCACTGTGGGATATAGACCGGAACTTTTAGGACGCCAAATGTAAATGGCTGGTGTGCGTGGGGGATCATTGTTTTGTGTCCCAGGCGGTGGTGCGGAGTACAGTGATGAATTGCTGATGAATTACTGTATTGAACACACAAGTATATGCACTGTGATACAGTACTTCACAATCCTCAGTTTTAAATATTGTTTCTGTATCGCAAAACTGAAAATGTATTCATTTTGAAAAACTTAAAATTGTGGCAGATGATCGAAATGAAAACCGGATGTTTACATGCGAAATGAACCGGTGCATCGGTATATTTTAACCGCACGATGACCCACTGTATATTCATACCATATCCGTACGGATATATCGTATATACGAACGGATATCGTATGTTTGTATAATATTCGTATAGTACGTTTGTATAATGTAAAGAAACTGTATTATACGATGATACGGTAAGTTTTTAACGCAAATAGCGAAGAAATGACCGCACAAACGGTATCGCGAAAGAATGACCGCACGAACTGGACCGCGAAAGAATGACCGCACAAACGGTATCGCGAAAGAATGACCGCAAAAACGGAAACGCGATTGGACCGCAATTAGACTGCAATTCCAGAGGGGAAGAATTGCAAGTCAAGGACCGCTGGATTGCAATCCAATTATTGGTAAGAGAATCGCAGGCGGGAGTGTAGTACATTTAATAGTATCACAGCATAGCGAGTACCGCCATACGAAATTCAGTGTAGAAACTACGGCTATAATAAAACATACATGTAACTTACATGGGCATGTATACTTACTACTGTCTGTTTCAAGTAACCTGCCCAAATTTATTCTTCTTCTTATGCATGTCTTATTTCGTGAAAATTTCTAGATTTCAATTTCCAAAATATTTTGTGTTTTGGCTCCTCCCCCAGTAGAAACAAAATTGCTACCCCGCTCCATACCTCTCCAGGGTAGCAATTTAACTCCATCTCTTTAATGTAATGCATGGGAGAGTGATTTTTGCAATCGGTTATCCGGCGCGATTGATATGTTATTGATATATACCAGTCAAAACTATACCAACAAATTATTAATAAAGAACATACACATGCAGAAATTGGTTATTTTACACAAATTCAGGGTGTTTATCTGACATTTACATGTATATCTTGTATATTTGAAAGATTCATTTCGTGATGTTGAATGTTGAATAACAACAAGAGAAAATATGGCTTCCATGGGAAAATGATTTCCCTGTTATATTATGTTTGGTAATTTACTAGGTTTACATGAAATATAATTTGTTTAAGTGAATTAATATATATAGTTAACTAAATTTTGACCTACATACAACAGGTTTGGGTATGTACTTAGGTTGCTCATATTTTTTGAATGTGTCAAATTTTAGCCGCAGATAACATATCGGAGGCGAATTATTGTAGCTACTCCCCGAGCTCCTCCATGTAGTTTTCACACAGGTTAAATTCCCATAGAAAAAAATCAATTTTTCATAACAAAATAAATATTTGACCAACGAAATAAAAAGAAGGCTCATTCATAAATTTTGATAAAATTTAATATTATCGGAAAGAAAATTGTTTTTGCATTGTTAATATGGCCGTAACATGTGGGCAGGTTTCATGCAACATATAGTAGTTAAACATTGCATTATTTATTTACGTCTCATCAACTGTAGTAGTATATAAGAGTCACAATGATACCACCACACTCTGGGAGGCACCGGCTAAGTGCGGTGCCCCCCACCACATAGTGCTATAATTAATGACTCTTATATACTACTCAGATTTTCCTCCATTTTTATGAGAATATTTATGAGAATGGGAGTAATTTTAATTTTTCAAAACACGAAGGGGGGGGGGGAGTAGGCATAATTTTAATTTTTCAAAACACAAAGGGGGGAGTAAGCATAATTTTTTAAAAACACACCTACTGTTCGGCGGGTATGTATGAGAACATATTCCGTTTCGCCTCGCCCATGTCGGCATTGTGGGGTAGGGACCAAAGCCGAGTCATTGCTATGTCCACCATGCGGTGGCACTCAGGCTACTCATCGAATGGCTAACAAGGGATTACGTGCTCGCAAGTATTACCGTTTAGTAATAATTCAAATCGGAAAGTCAGTTAGAAAGATAGAATCGATCTAATAAGTCACGGTGTTTCTACAGCATTAAAACACTGTACAAAAACATTATCAACTTTTGGACCGCTCCTCTTTTCCAAGGGTTGTAGTCTGGAAATATACAGTAGACTCTTCGCTGCCTCCTCGTTGCTCTCCGGTCCAAAAGTCTGGGCCCTCCCAGTTTGTTTCTAGGTGTGGTGCTGGTATGCCTGGGCGTGGTGCTGGTATGCCTAGTCGTGGTGCTGGTATGCCTAGGCGTGGTGCACGCATGCCCTCGCCCACCCATGTCTGCCTAGGTGGGCCCAAGATTTTCCATGTTGTACATTGGGCAAAATATATTTGTAAATACATACATATTTTGTGCCTACAAAAAAAAAAGGATGCCGCCAAAACGAGATTTGTCCGAGCAGGATATAGAAGATATTCGCAATCTTCGAGGTGTCGAGTCTGCGGACGACACGAAGAAAAAATATGGGATCGGTACAACTCGTCTTCGAAGAATATGGGACGCCGTCGATGCGGAACGTAGTACAAAACCCGAAGACAAGAAACCCAGAAGAACAAGAAACCCCTACCCCCGTAGTACACAGGTGACCGCGCCTGGTTTTGCGGGCCCCACCGAGTTCCACACGGCTCTACTAGAAGATGCGCGAAACGCCAGCTCGTTCGAAGAATCGACTCACCTGTCCGACATGGAGAGACGTCTGGAGAACCGGTTGGACACGCTGGAACGCAGGCTGTTGGACGCGATTTCCGGCGATGCCCGCACGGCCGATTCCGTGTGTCCGAAGAAAGACGAGCTGGAGGTGCACGACATCTGGAGAACCGTAGAGAATACGAAGTGGTGGCTGGGGGCCTCTGTGGTGGCGTACACGGTCTGCAGACTACTATTCCCATTCGTGGCTCTAGAGGCCCGTAGACTCTGGAAGAGCAAAGTAGACTCCGACACCCAGTTCGTGCACTCTGCAAAACAGTCCGGTACGCCGAAGGAAACTAGCGACTCCGTACACCAGCACTCTGGAGGGCGCGACCCTTTCTACATGGCGTAGCTCTTTGTGTTGCATAGTTGTTTTGTTTGGGGGGTCTACAAAGCTGGCAGCATGGATACCCGCATTTCCTTGTTCTTTGTTTTTGTCGCGCCTAGTTGTAGTGTGCGTAGTATAATCGGTCTTTCTAGAAGTTTGGGGTTTGCCTCCAATTGGGCCTCCACGAATGCGTTCGAACAGTATAGATCATTTCCTATTTGCAATATGTACCTTTCCTTTCCGCGATACAGGTGCTCTCCATATCCAGATATTCGGAATTCTGTGTCTACCGGCAGGGTTTCTAGTTTCTCGCATAGTATCCACTAGATGTAGTTATTAATTTTTATTATACTGAATTTATTACAAAAGGTTAATTCGTTGGAGCGAATTGTTATATCGTGGGAACGAATTGTTAATTCGAGGGAATGAATTGTTAAATTGAGAGAACTCATTGTCATTTCGTGGGAACGAATTGTTATTCAATGGAACGAATTGTGATATCGTGGGAACAAATTGTTCATTCAAGGGAATGAATTGTTCATTCAAGGGAATGAATTCTTAATTCGAGGGAACGAATTGTTAAATTGAGGGAACGAATTGTTATTTCGTGGGATCGAATTAATAAAACAATCCATGTCCCCTGCGGGGCTCCATAGTTGCCAATACATTAACATACATATCATTAATGCATTGGCAACTATATGACTGTAATTGAATCATAAAAAGCACAATGGTATTATAAAATCAAAGTACTGAAAGTACTGAACATACGATGTTTTAAGTTGATTTAAAGGTACACGCCCACTCAGTAGGCACATACTGTTCTTTATATCAGAGACATCATCTTAGACATTTCTGGAAAAATAAACTTTAATTCACCATTATCCCACGTATTGATTGGCATTATTATGCATTTTGTATTATATGTATTTAATTAGTCTCATAAATATATGTTGATGTGCTTAAGCGCATAATACATGTACGTGTACGTAGGTAAAATAGGGAATATTGCTGTCGATGACGTTGACCTCATAACTGTGACCATTGTACATGTACGTCGTACAGTGCAGTCTCCGTTTTTGTTCCACCGTAGACAACACTTGCAAACTCAACGCGAACGCAACGCGAACGCAACGGTTTGCTGTAGCGTTGTATACGTTCTTTAAACGTATACGGTTCGTACACGTGTAATACACATTGTCAAACCGTTTAGTTTAAAAGCGTTGTATACGTTGTTTAAACGTATAATACGGTTGTCGTACTTTTTTTTTTACGTGTAATACACATTGTCAAAACCGTAGTTTTAAATAAGCGTTTGTAGGTATACGTTTTAGCTTCAATGCGTATAACACGCTTTGGCGTATACATATGTAGCGAGGTGAAAGAGTTGAAACGTGTACAACGCTTTACCTGGAAGCGTGTATCTATATGAAAGCGTTGAAACGTGTACAACGATTACACGTTTTAACACAAATACCTGTTCGGCCCCGATCTCTTCGAGGCGTCCTTGTTTCGTCCCTTTTAAAATATCGCGAATACATACCCTCAGATCGAGTTCAAAGTACATCGGCGGTGTGATTTAGCACTTCAATTAATTGATCCCTAATCCCTGATGACTAATGAGTCACGCTTTTAACACGACAGATGTACCTTGCCGTTTATCAAAATGTTTGAGAATTGTAGATCACGTGAGCCGGCTCATCAGGATCTGCGGCATTCCTATGTACATTTTATATACAAAAAAATGACGCCTAATACAGCGTAATGTAACAGTTCCTAACTTAATATGGAATAGCCCGGGCCGATAGTCCGTGTCAGTTAATAGGGGTTAAATATTACGAACACAGATAAACACAGTGCATGGTTTCTTTATTTTATTTTAACATCATCAGAAATGGCGAGTCTAGGAACTCTCGTATTATCTTTACGCTGAAGCCAGTCTATTTCAGGCACTAATCCGCTATACTCCTGTCCCACGCGTGTGTTAAGATTAATCGATATTTGGAGAAACTGAATACACAGCGAGCTGCACACTGGTTTAACACGGATATGGCCCGCGGATATGTGTCATAAATTACTTGGTGGTCAAAACCGGTAAATTTACAAGGTTTATAGCGAAATAGCAGCCGACTGGCAATTTTTCTCGGACCGATTTTTAAGACTAGTTTTCAAATCTCAATCGGTCTGAGAGTTCAAAAATCGGTACAGAACCGGAAAACTGAAAATGTTAGAAGCCCTGCAGTGAGTCTAGAAGTATATATATACACACACGAAGAACGATCAGAGCATGCGCATTCTACGCGATACAAGGTTGGCATACCAAAACGTGTAATGCGTTAAAACCCGTGGAAACGTGTTATACGTATAACACGGTTTCATCTGTACGGTGCTGTGTACATGTAGATACGTGTAACCGTTCGTCAAAGAAAGCGTTAAATCGTTTAAACGGTTTACCTTAGCGTTGTATACGCTTACAACCGTTGTATACGTTTACAACCGTTGTACACGGATTACACGCTTTTGAAACTCAATACGTTGTTTACAACCGTTGTATACGTTTACAACCGTTGTACACGGATTACACGCTTTTGAAACTCAATGCGTTGAACACGGTTTGTTCGACTTTCGCGCATGCGCAAAAGTGGGGAAACGCAACGCATGGCCGAAAACGTATTACACGTAGACGACACACGGTTTGAAACGCAACTAACGGAAACTCCACGGATACGCAACGCACAACACTTTGTACACGTATAAACCCGGAACATTTTGACAGAAACAACTGTACGTACGTTTTCTGAAAATAGGTCGTAAAAGACTACATCTATGAGTACGGTGTCATTGGCGTTATATCGCATTACAAGTTTGTTCCGGTATATGGTACTTATAGATACATAAAGTATCAGTTTTCTGCTCCTTAACTAGTTTTATATACTAATATCGTATACATATCGTAATCGTATAGTATTGGTATATATTTAATGAGCATATCGTATGATCATATAATATTGATATGTTTGTACCGTATCATCGTATAGTACAAACGTACTATACGAATATTATACAAACATACGATATCCGTTCGTATATACGATATATCCGTACGGATATGGTATGAATATACCATACCCGAAGAGTGGCTTTTCATTCTACTGAAAACACCTCTCATTTTAAAGAAATTATCGACCCCAAAGAGTACCAAATATTAGGGGCAGACCAAATATTTTGGCAAATAGTACATATCAACACCGTTAATATATCGTATACATTTACGGTATTCTGGTACATTTACACCGTACACAAATCTGGTATGTTTGTAAGATACAAACGTACCAGAATTATACACATGTATACAAATCGTATAAACGTACGATTTGAATGGTACATGTATATATATACGATATTGGTTGGTATGTACGGTACAAACATACCGTACGTTTATATTATATGCATATCGTATAGAAAACATATCGTATTGGTGTAGTATACGTATAGTATTGGTATAGTACGTATAGTTGACCTGCAGAAAAGCGCTACTGTGTATAGAAGCATGCATATGCCTTACAATACTCAAATATTATATTTTTCGTTCGCTGTTAATTTTATAGTTTATTGTTATCTAAGAAAAAAACATGGTTTGACAGCACTTTGGAATCATGCTGTCATACAATATTTTTATTTTATTTTGTCCAATGCAATGCTGAATTGAATTGTGTCATCTGCTGTATATTTTATGTTTTCATTGTTTTCTCAGAAAAAAAAACAAGGTTTGACAGCATGTGAGAATCGGTTATTTTGGAAATGATTCTAAACTGCTATTAAAGCATGTTTTTTTATTTTATTTTGTCCCTTAAAATGCTGAATTAGATAGTGTCGTCTGCTGTTAATGTTATATTTGCATTGTTTTCTCAGCAAAAAAAACATTGTTTGACACCATGTTTTTTATTTTATTTTGTCCCTTAAAATATTGAATTGGATAGTGTCGTCTGCTGTTAATGTTATAATTGCATTGTTTTCTCAGCAAAAAAACGTTGTTTGACATCATGTTTTTTATTTTATTTTGTCCCTTAAAATATTGAATTGGATAGTATCGTCTCCTGTTAAGGTTATATTTGCATTTGTTTATCAACAAACAAAAACTACATTGTTTGACAGCATGTGAGAATCATTTCCTTTGATCAAAACTGCAGTGAAACCATACACAATTTAGAACGAATACAAAGTGCAAATCAACAGCAGACGACAATTTCCGTTTACTGCACTATATATGTAAGCACTAAACGGCCGCGATGTGTGAGGGCTGTTCCCCTGACTGAATGAATAACTTGGGGGAAATCCCCGACGATTTCTGAAAAGTCATCGCTATTATTATTCTGTTGATAAATTGTATTCAGTGTTGAGTGACATGCATGCAAGGTCTGGTAATATTGTACAATACAATTGTTACGTAATGTCATCTGGTAATTATACTTTTAACAATAGCACGTTTACAATTGTGTGTTTTAAAAAATGTGCCTGACTTAACAAATACAAAAGCTATTGAAGTATTATTTACATAATTATGTAATCCAGCGACAAAGATAGTACACAAAGCATTGAGTAAAACAGATATAATCGTCTTAAAGTTATTAAATATGGAAGGTAATATCCGCCATAATTCTATGTGACTTGATGCTTGCGTACTCATGACATTACAACTTATATTCATGTTATTTCATTCGTCATTTGTATTTATTAAATTTGAAATCTGCTTGTTGTAATTGTATTTGTCTTTCTTACATGTCCATTCTGCTGATTGCTTTGTTCATTGGTCTTATTTACATTACAATTATTGATACGTCCTTATTCGTATCCCTGTTTGATTGCACTAAGCATTTGCAAAAGAATGTAAGAACAAAGCACTTAGCACTTTGAATAAGGCCGAAAGCAGTAAGGACAAATCCGCAGGAAGTAAGCATCAAGCCACAGTCCGAAAGCGGAAAGCCGCAAGCAGAAAGCATCAAGTCACAAGCCGAATGACGCAAGCAGTATTGGTATTATAGTGCCTCATTATGACGCCAGATGGCACTGCTGTCAATGTTATGAATCCTCCGACGAATAAATAATAGTACGAGATGTGATTGGCTGTTTGACGCACACCTCCAATGCCATTGTTGATGTAAGATTTCACCCACAAATTATCACAGTATAGGTTAGAAGACACCAAATAGATTTACTATATACTGTAACCGAATCCCACCCAATAAGGTCAGTCACTCCTACTTTCACTATCCGTATGTATGTTGTGGGACCTACTTGTACATGACCTGCAACCGGTCTGTACTGGTTCTGCATGAATTAAACAATAAGTTTACTTACTCCTAAGAAAGAAACATCCAACCTCGTCATGTCCCCCAATATTGCTTACATTTGTTTTGGCCACGGAAACTCTGTTTACATCACATGACCAACATGTTCCTCAAGTGAACCTGGGTAGTAATGGATAAAGATTTGCAAGCAAACTGTGTCAGTGACCTCAAAACACCCGCACGATTTTGTTCATACCGGCCTACTTTTATCCTCTTGACGATTTCGCATCATTTGTTATTCTCTAACCAATATTAACTAAATTGCATATGTATGTATGGTGTTTGACTTACTCATGTGTTTATACATACAGTATCCTCATAATTAAATTACATATGTACGTAATTGAAAACAATCACATTTGTATAGTAAGTTACACATATGGTAACTTACACAGGTTGACTGTCAAACTGGCCTGTTACCGATGCAAACCAATAACCGTCCGTGATCAGACTAAGGTGGGCCACCACCATAGATTTTCGCTAAAAAAATAACCCGTTGCCACACACTTTGCTATTCTCTGCTATTTTCATTTTTCTTATGGATGTTGTGGGACCTAATTTCCAATAACCTGCACCCATTCTGCTGTGGATCTTGACTAATTAAAATATAGATTTTATTATTGTTGATGCTGGGGTCCCATCTAGGAGGTACACAGTTTTCTTTATGGAACTTAAATAAGTGTATAATTGCAACTAGTCCACCACTTTTAAAAATTACGAGTGCCAGCTACACAGATATAATTATTTAGTAATACTTAATGTACTCATAGAGACTCGTGGTGGTATCAAGCTAGTTCCATATGCAAATGATGCAGTATTTTTAAATTATTTATATCAACTAAATGCTGAATAAATATTTTTATCGACATATCATAAAGTATGATATTGCACATCAAAAAATAAATAAATGGAATAAATAGTTGCTTCCGTTATCATTTTAAGGAAACCCGGTCATCGCCCCTGATATGAAAATTTCGCGTTCGATATAAAAAGTATAATAATGTCAATTAGTACGTCTGGTAATGGTAAATCAATATTTATTTTGCCAGAAAAATGTCAGATTGAAAGAATAAAGAAAAACATGTCTTCCTATATTATAACCTGGCATGTAGCACTCTAGGTTTAAGGTTAGAGAAATTGAGTATGCAAACGTAGTCCGGCATAAAAAATAGTCCGGGTGTTTTAAGGACACAGACACAGTTTGCTTGCAAATCTTGATCCATTACTACTCAGTTGTTGGGGTCTTTTTAACACCAGTTTTCAGCATATTTGAAGCATTTAAAAGAAAACACTGAGCCTGTTGGTCACATGATGTAAACAGAGTTTACGTGGCCAAATACTGTAAACAATATTGGGGGACATGACGAGTTGGTTCCACAACATCCATACGAATAGCGAAAGTATGAAAGACTGGCTGGGATTCGGTTAAATTATACAATAAAACTATTTGGTGTATTTTGACCTAAACACGGCGCAACAGAAAAGGCGGCATCAATCTACATCAACACCGTTAGGGACATGGAACCAATTTAGAGAGCAACGCATTGTAGGACGGGTACCAGCATATTAAATCATTTTAGGATAACTATTTTAAGTTTTAGCAGCGCACCTGGCGTCATAATGGTTGTTCCCAAATTACTGTTGCAATTATTGTTGTCAAGGGGCGTGGCTTAACGAGGTAACACAACGCATGGTAAAACAGCGATGCAATAATCAATAATGGAACTCAGAATGTCACTAAGACTGAAGCATCAAGCTACGTAGAATGTAATCAACACAAACGCATTGAAACAGTGCGAAGGAATAAAGCATCAAGCGAAATGCACATGCGATTTAGACTACAACGAAGAAGATTTCAAATGTCATAACCACGAATAATGAATACAGTAGCATGGAAGTAAGTTGTAATGGCACCAGTCAGCAAGTATAAAGCCACATGTAATTGTAGTAAGACGGATAGAACTTAGAATGTCATCAGCAAGCAAGCATCAAGCCTAATATAATTATGGCGAATATTACATTCCATAATTAAAGACCCTACCAAATCATTCCGACCCACAAGAGAAATATCTGTAGCCGATTTCATAAACATAGCAAAGCATACTTATCGTATCCAGCAAAGTGTACTTTGAGGGAGAAATAATTTATTTTTCCCGAAGTGCATTATTTCATATAGAACTAACGACTGCAGATATATGATGATTAAAAAGTATGCATAATTATTATACTGAATGTATTACATTATCACAGCCAAATGGCTGTGATAATGTAATAAAGTCAGTATAATAAAAAGTAATAAATATATCCTTAAATTGAAAATTTCTCCCTCAAAGTATACTTTGCAATTTTGGTGAAACAGGCTACTGTTCTACCGCGAAGACATCACTGCTAACAATTCGGAAATCGTGCTGAATGTTAAAAGTTAATTTGTATTCACGTGTATTAAGCTGATATGGGATTTGCTACCATTTTGAAAGTTTGGCTCCGACAAAGTTAAACGTAGCTCCCCTTTTTGAAAACATACATGCGTTTTATTTCGTATTCTCTATAATTCTTCAGCTGACCAAAAACAACAATAAAATGTCAGAAGATTTCACGGACTGCATTGAAATGTCCTACTACTGTCAGTTTCACGAAAACTGCTGCCCAAAAGTGTGGCCATATAAACAATGAAAAAAATATTTATTTGTTTCGATAGTATTAAATTTTATCAAAATTTAAGAATGAAGCTTCCTTTTATTTTGTGAAATTTGGTCAAATATTGTTTTTATTACGAAAAACTGATTTGTCTATGGGAATTTAACATGGTGAAAAAGGAGGAGCAGTGGGAAGAGTGAAAAACGAACAATTTTGGAAATTGACTCCGAAACTTGGCTAGATGAATCCAACTAAGAAAACAAAAGTTACATTTTGAAAATCGGTCCACTATTTCTGAAATTAGGACATTGTCCTCATGTTAAATCCCCAGAGTGAATATGTACATGTATATGGGGATTTAACAATACAATCAATCTTGGACCAAATTTCACAAAATAAAACGAATGCTCGTCCTTGAATGTTGATAATATTTAACATTATGGATGTTATTGTTGTTGCAGTGTTTATATATCCATACTATGTAGGCAGCTTTCGTGACAGTAGATCATTCAATAACAGTTTCACCCGTAAGTTTCATGTTAAGATTGAGACTGTTCAACTATGCATGATATAAAAGAGTATTTTTGTAAATAATAAAAAGGCCGCAAATCGCGCAGATCTTGATGAGACGACCCGTTATGAGCCGGCTCATCAATATATACGCTGTTTGCAATTACCGTAAAGGTACTTGCCCACTTAGTTGGAACACAATGTTGTTTATATCAGAGACATCATCTGAGACATTTTCCTGCAAAATAAAAAAATTGTCACCATTACTCCACTTATAGATTGGCATCATTATACATTTTATATCAGACGTAAAATTTCACATTTATATCAGGGACGAATACCGTGTTTCCTTAAAATGTTAACGGACATTACAATTTATTATCTGTATTTATTGTTTGATGTGCAATGATCATACTTTATAATCTGTCGAAAATATTATTTATTCATGCGACACATTTAATTAGTATAAATAATTACAAAATATCATGCCTCATTTGCATATGAAAATAGCGTAAAATAGATACCACCGCGCGTCACTATCATTAAGGTAACAATTACTAAATGATTATGACTGTATAGCGGGCACACGTATTTTTTAGAACACAATGATACACTTATTTAATTCCTATAAAGAATATTGTGTGCCTACTGAGTGGGCATGTACCTTTAATTACTTTAATTGCTAACATGCACTCCCACATTGCATACCAACCTGTACCAATATATGGAGACACATGCTTTTCGTTAATTGCCACTACATTGAATTTATATCAGGGGCGATAACCGCGCTTTTTTAAAAGGTTAACGGAAACAACTATATAGTATAGTCTCTGTATCTATTTTTAGATGTGAAATGATCATGCATTTACTTCAAAATATATTTATAAAATATTATTCAGGTGACGTATTTAATTGATAACAATACTTTCAACTTGTCCTGCCTGATTTGCATATCAATTTTGTCTGATACAAACTAAGGTCTCTATCGGTAATTTAAAGATTACTAATGATTATATATGCATAGCGGGCACTCGTAATATTTAAAACTGGTGGAACAATTGCACATTCAATTATGCACTTATTGATTTCCTATAAAAATAGTTTGTATAAAATAGACGGGAGTCCACCTTTAAAATCAATATGAATGGGACTATCGTATGCAATAAATAAAACTGTTGTTGTTCCCAAAGAGAAATGTTGCTTATGGGCTTTGAGACCTGTGTAGAACCAGTTCAACCTGTGTATCCGCACAGTCTGATACTGACCTGCACTGTTCGCCATTTCATCAATGAAGCACCCCTCATGATTCTAAGGAGCAATGCAGATAGTTACGAAGCTACATGATTGTGTTATTTGATCAGGAGCCACACTGGTCACAACTCACACAAGCCACACTTCTCCAGTCACTCCCATGACTAAGTATTTGCATACAGTGGAGTTAGAGTAAACATGAAATTAAGCAGTGTGTGACAGAAACTCAACAGGACAGTAGCTTCTTAACGGAAGTTAAGCATTTTGTGACACAGACACAACAGGATAGTCGAATTATAGCTGACGTTATAGTAAACATCATATTAAGCAGTTTGTGAAAAAATTAAATACAGAATAATCCCGTCATGTCGGCGAGCGATCGCGATGCCCAATGTAGCAGTGATGTCTATGGCAACTCCACAAATAGTTCTAACGCAGCGCTTTCCCGTTTGCCATGGCAGCATCCCCAGGTAAGGACAGAAACAATTACAATTAGTAGATTGATATTTTATTTGAAAAATTACGTCGAAAGTTGACGAGATAAACTGTGCAAAATGCGATTTTACATACTATATTGAACACAATATAAGCCTGGTTTAACATATAGGCAGTAACCTGAGGCAGTAACATTTTGGATTTGGTAGGGCCGGCGGGGTAAAGAAGTTTTATTTGCATATTCCTTTGGAACAATACATCCAACAACTAATAAGAAATGTCTCCAGCTTAAAAAAATGTCCAAAATCGGTTTAATTTGCATAAATTCAAAATGGCCGCCAGTTTCTGTAGTATTCGGTATTACGACATAATATTTGCAAGTGGGCTAAAACGCTGTTATGCGTTTTTTCTTATAGCATGGTGGATTTAGAGCATACTATTATTATTTAGACAAATTGTGCTTTAGTAGAAAATTCAAAATGGCCGCGAAAATCACTATTCTTGCTATAAAAATATTTAAGCAAGTTATATTATTTCTGTTAAATATTTATTATCACAAATACATTTGTGTTGCATTAAAATCATTTACAGACAACACGACAACTAAATACATTAAAGATGGCCGATATTACCGGCATTTCTCTTAACTTTACATGCATCTAAGCTTTGTGAACGTACAATTCATTTTAGAGCTTTAGAACTTCCCAAACACAATATTAATTATAGAGTTGGCAATCTTGATATTACTGAGCTTTCTGTATCAAAAAATTGACATTGTAACCTCCTATGTCTTCTGTGCGTATTGAAGGTTTGAATTTTTTGACATACCTATTACCGGACTTAGCCAGTTGTCCGACAAACTCACAAATGCTGTGATTCATGTGTGGAAATATTGAACAAGGATGTTTAATAATGGATGATATTGTAATGTGCATGTACAAGGTATGTTTCAAGATTGTTAACTATTCCACTAGTTCTATGTGAACCAATTCGTGCGAAAATAAAACGCATGGTATTTGCAACAATCTTCAAACTCTCATCGAAATATATAATTATCTGTTCACAAGTCACACAAATAATGTATCTTAGCTAGATTCACCATTCATGACACACACTTATTAGCGGTCCTATATGTACGGAGCCACGCATGGACATATAATTCATTTTTTATTAATTCGTTCCCACAAAGTAACAATTCGTTCCCTCAATTTAACAATTCGTTCACACGAATCAACAATTCGTTTCCTCAATTTAACGAATTGTTAATTTAGTAGGAAACAATTGTTATATCGTGGGAACGAATTGTTATTTAGAGGGAACGAATTGTTAAATTGAGGGAACGAATTCATCATTTCGTGGGTATGAATTATTAATTCGAGGGAACGAATTGTTATATCTTGGTAGCGAACTGTTAATTCATTGGAACGAATTGTTATATCGAGGTAACGAATTGTTAATTCGAGGGAACGAATTGTTAAATTGAGGGAACGAATTGCCATTTCGTGGGAACGAATTGTTAAAGATCAGATGTGGATGAATTGCGAGCAAGTGAGTTGGAAAAGGAGCATTTCACAGCAGTTTTGTATCGGTATTCTGAACACATAGTGTATGACCCTATGGGTTACATGCAAAGCAAAGTAAACATAAGAAATACATGTATATTATTATTTAAAAAATAACAAGTGTTTCCATATAGTCATATATGTTATATATAGGACCTCGTTTCCACGACATAGCACATCGTTCCCACGACATAGCATCTCGTTCCCACGATATATGATATCGTTCCCACAAGTGTGCTATCTCGTTCCCACGACATTGGATCTCGATCCCACGAGATTGGATCTGGTTCTCACGAGTTAGCCCATCTCGTTCCCACGAAGTAGCCAGCCCATCAAATGGAAGCATCTTTGACACTCAAGAGGGTGGTCTAATATTTGCAATTACATTTGCGGGTACGTTATGCTATGCCGAATGTCCGAGATGGTATGTCGTGGGAACGAGGTCCTATCTCGTTGGAACGAGGTGGACAATAAATTGCACATGTCCCTTTTAAGCTGCCGTAGGGATGTAAAAAGGTTTGATTTACTGTATAACGTCATACAAGCATGAATACAGAATATACGTTTTGTAAACAGTTTTCATGATGAACAATCTGCTACGGTACAACAACATATGACTTGTCTCATATAATACTTTACCTGTATATAACCCAATTAGGCGATAGGAAATTGCCTGCCTACGAAATGTATGTCGACTGTAATGTTTCATTAAAAATACCGTGTCCCGGGGGACAGGATTAATAGTTTTTCGCTTGTTCTGACTCACCTCTGGTTTCACAAATGAACGATTGTATATTGTTTACACTTTGTTTCGACATTGTTTTCGTTTTTTTACTTAGAAACTGATGTTTTCGTTGGTTTAAACGTGTCACGCTTAAAACAACGAAAAATAATTTTCTAAATTTAAAAAAAATCCTGGAATGGTGTGAAAACGACACGTTATAGCTATGAAAACTTGGTTTTATAATTAAAAAAAACAGCGAAAACGATGTGAAAACGACACGTTTAAACCAACGAAAATATTGTTTTCTAATAAAAAAAACACACACACACAACGTAAACGATGAAAAAACGACGCATAAACTACACTTTATGCATTGGAGAAAACGACTAGTCGTGCATTGAAAGAAACGACAGGCTTTATTTCTCTATGTCCTCCAGTACGTCCGTTGTTCGTTTTTTCATTCATAACCAGTGAATGTGATCGCGGTTATGCGTTTATAAATCACAGTTATTATATTTGCATGAAAGGTTTGTACAATTGATCAATTTGGAGTCATTGCATAATCCAGTATGACCGCTGTAAAAATGTCAAAATCGTCAAACGACTTTTTGTCATGAAATGATGGGCAGAATTTGACAAAACCCGATGGAGATTATCAATACCTCGAGTTCGCACATATTTTCATACATATACATATGTATGCAAATATGTGCGAACTCGAGAATGCCGCACACACACACACACATAATTACACACACGCAATCATGGACGCTGGCACGCACATACGTACGCACACATGCACTTGATACAGACGTATAGCCTCCCATACCTTTCATATCTTACGACTGATGTTTGCAGTTAAGGACACAAATGCACGAACATATTATCATCCTTGGTTGATAATAACTTCCAGCGTTTGATTTTGATTTTGCTCTTCAGAGGATTGTATGTTTGAAATATCAAACGATTCCATGACAGGAAACAGAAAAGAGCGCTTGTACTTTAAACACATTAATTATGTGACCTTCACCTTGGCGGAAAACGGATATTGGACTTGTCACAGTACGACAGACGACAATTGGAGCAACAAGCAGATCCTTTCAGGGAAACGAAAATTGTCAGACATATACCCGAGAGTGAACGTTTTGAACGAACAAAGTGTTTCACCTTAACATTTGGGTTATCGGGGTCAGGACAATCGTGAATGTGCTACACTGCAGTAGAGGATGATTGAAGCAATATGTTGGTGAAATATCTAGTATATTCGTGCAAGGAAACATAGAATCATTGACCCAATTGACAAGGTTTCGCACATACCATATATGACCTTGATCAGGGGTTTCTCGTTGGTGTGGCGATTGTGAATCTTTCAGTGGGTGGTAGAGGGCATTAGGACAATATGTGTATGAAATATCAAGCATATCCGTGCGGAGAAACCGAACATATATAAGTTATTTATTTACCCGAGCCTTAAGGTTTGGGATGCGCCAAGTATGTGACCTTGACCATTGGAACGACACGTGTGTGACATATTAAGTAAATTGGTGCATGGTCATCAGGGTTTCTAACTCTCCAAGTATGTGACCTTCATCCTGGGCTTAGCGGCGGCGGGACGATTGTACATTTGTCAGTGGGTGGTAGAGGGCATTGGGGCAATGTATGTTTGAAATATCAAGGAGATCCGTGCTTGGAAACCGAACATATAAGTTATTTATCCGAGAGTTAAATTTTGGACGCACCAAGTATGTGACCTTGGTCTTTTGTTTAACGCGGGCGGTGAGATCGTGGTTTGTTGCTGGGTGGTAAAGAACCATTGGAACGACGTGTGTGTGACATATTAAGCAGAGTCGTGCATGCAAACAAAACATATAAGGCATTGACCCAAGCGTCAGGGTTTCGAACTATCCAAGTATGTGACCTTCATCATGGGCTTAGCGGCGGCGGGACGATTGTAAATTTGTCAGTGGGTGGTAGAGGGCATTAGGACAATGTGTGTATAACATATCAAGGAGATCCGTGCGAGGAAACCAAACATATAAGTTATTTCCCCCAGCGTTAAGGTTTTGGACTGCGCCAAGTATGTGATCTTGACCATTTGTTTAACGTGGGTGGGGCAACCGTGGTTTGTTGTACGGCGGTAGAGAACCATTGGAGCGACACGTGTGTGACATATTAAGCAGATTCGTGCATGCAAACAAAACATATAATGCATTGACGCAAGCATCACCGAATATGTGACCTTGACCCTGGGCTTAGCGAGGGCGGGACCATAGTGAATGTGCCATTGAGTTGTAGGGTACTATGTGAACAATGTGTGTATTAAATATCAAGCATATCCGTGTAAGGAAAAAAGAAGTTACACGACATTTAGCTGAGCGTTATAATTACTGTCGAAACGTACGTTGGACGTAAGTGCCGTATTGGCGGCGGTAATCCTATATGCTGTTTAACTACTCAGTCGTGGGGGCTTACACACATGCTTAGGTAATTATGTGTGTAAATGTAAGCACTTCCTTTGGTGTGTATCTAATAAAACTTCGTGTTTCCAGTTTTCAGCATTTTATTTTTAATTAGGTACCTATTTACCAACTTTAAATACTACTTTCTCGTTACCAGATGTCTTCATTTTTTTGTTGACGTGAACAATAGCTATTTATCAACATGTTATCCAATTTTCGGTATTAAATCTCTAAACAGTTGATCGCAATATTGTTTTCAAAATTACTACAATTTATGCACTAATATGATAGTTTTACCCAAAAAATGGCACCCAATATTCACCAAAAATATAATTCTGTAAAGACTATATATATATACATGTTTCATGAAGTTCGTTTGATAATATCACCACACGTTTTATCTCCATATTTTTAACTTTTCGCGATATTATTTTCGAATTATTGGCAATAATGGCAGTTGCGTTGCGGGTCAAATGCTATATTTCCTGGTCTGTTGTGAACCTTCAACACATATTCACTCTCTAGACCACTGTGAACATTGTATGTAGTAATAACAGACGGGTCGCTTCATTTAATTTGAATACCCTTTACAAAATACAATCAGATAGTAAATAATTCATTCTATTCTTCGACTTCCTGATCAATACGCAGGGAAACTACCTGAGATATAGAGACTAGTAGGTTAGTGCCGTGAATGGGGAAAATATCTGGCAAGGCTTAGGAAACGGGATGGGCTTGGCTATACCGAGCACATCCCGTTTCCGTGCCGTGCCAGATATTTGTTCCCATTCATGTCACTAACCTACTATTCTATTTATCCCGTCAACATCTACAAATAGCTTAAAAATGCGTTAAAGATAAAACCAGACACCGCACATATTCATACGCAGTGATTAGGTCGTATTGACAGGATATCAAAAATATTTCACGGCACCGTGTTTCACGGTACATACGCACTGTGTTGATTGGATACAAATAAAGTACACTATATTGTATCAACCCTTTTAACGTCATATAGGTTTGTATAGTGGTATTGGCAAAACGTGTAGATCCGTCTCATCAGGATCTGCACTTTTTGCAAGTAATTTTCATATCTTTTAGAACAAAAGACACACCCTTTCATAATTAGCAGCATTGCAAGCACTATCGTAGTTAGTCAAACGTGTCTGAACATTTACACAACCGACTTCGTTAATCTGGCCAACATCATAAACGTTTCAAAACATATATAAATGTATGCATGCCAATTCGCAAAGAAACAATTTTATTTTCTGAGCTTGAGCTGTGGCACAGCTCAGGCTCAGTCAATCAAGCGGCTTGACTTCGAGCACACTATTCAAGTATTATGAAATAAATAAATTGACAAAAATGGCACGATTAGCGCGGTAGTGTATAGTAACGACGGAAATTCACTGCCAAATTAACACCCCTCTCTATCACAATGAATGTATCTCCCCTCACTATCACAATGAACTTACCTCCGCTCTCTATCACAGTGAAGTTATCTCCCCTCTCTATCACAGTGAACTTATCTTCATTATCTATCACAGTGAAGTTATCTCCCCTATATATCACAATATCTCCCCTCTCTATCACAATTAACTTATCTCCCCTCTCTATCACAGTGAACTTATCTCCACTCTATATCACAGTGAATTATCTCCCCTCTCTATCACAGTGAACTTATCGCCCCTCTCTATCACAGTGAACTTATCTCCCCTCTCCATCACAGTGAAATTATCTCCCCTCTCTATCACAATAAAATAATCTCCCGTCTATATCCCAGTGAACTTATCTCCCCTCTCCATCAGAGTGAACGTATCTCACCTCTCTATCACAATCAATTCATCTCCCCTCTCTATCACAATGAAGTTATCTCCTCTCTATGTCACAGTGAACTTATCTCCCCTCTCTGTCACAGTCAACCTATATGCCCACTTTATCACAGTGAACATATCTCCCCTCTCTATCACGTGAACTTATATCCCATCTCTATCACAATGAACTTACCTCCCCTCTCTATACAGTGAAATTATCTACCCTCTCTATCACAGCTAACTTATCTCCCCTCTTTATCACAGTGAACTTATCTCCCCTCTCTATCACAGCGAACTTATCTCCCCTCTCTATCACAGTAAACTTATCTCCACTCTCTATCACTGTGAACCTATCTACCCTCTCCATCACGTTGAACATATCTCCCCTCTATATCACAGTGAACTTATCTCCGCTCTCCATCACAGTAAACTTATCTCCCCTCTCTATCACAGTGATCTTATCTCCCCTCTCTATCACAGTGAATTTATCTCCCCTCTCCATTACTGTGAACTTATCTCCCCTCTCTATCACAATTAACTTATCTCCCCTCTATATCACACTGAACTTTTATCCCCTCTTTATCACAGTGAACGTATATCTCCTCTCTGTGACAAGGAACTTATCCCCCCTCTATATTACATGAATTTATCTCCCCTGTCTATCACATTGAACTTATCCTCCCCTCTCTATCACAGTGAACTTATCTCCCCTCTCCATCACAAAGAACTTATCTCCCCTCTATATCACACTGAACTTTTATCCCCTCTTTATCACAGTGAACGTATATCTCCTCTCTGTGACAAGGAACTTATCCCCCCTCTATATTACATGAATTTATCTCCCCTGTCTATCACATTGAACTTATCTCCCCTCTCTATCACAGTGAACTTATCTCCCCTCTCCATCACAAAGAACTTATCTCCCCTCTCTATCAAAATAAACTAATCTCCCGTCTATATCCCAGTGAACTTATCTCCCCTCTCCATCACAGTGAACGTATCTCACCTCTCTATCAAAATCAATTCATATCCCCTCTCTATCACAATGAACTTATCTCTCCTCTAAGTCACAGTGAACTTATCTCCCCTCTCTGTCACAGTCAACTTATATGCCCACTTTATCAAAGTGAACATATCTCCCCTCTCTATCACAGTGAACTTATATCCCCTCTATATCACAATCAACTTACCTCCCCTCTCTATACAGTGAACTTATCTCCCCTCTCTATCACAGTGAACTGATCTCCCCTATCTATCACAGTGAACTTATCTCCCCTCTCTATCCCATTGAACTTATCTCCCCTCTCCATCACATCGAACTTATCTCCCCTCTCTATCACAGTGAACTTATCTCTATCACAGTGAACTTATCTCCCCTCTCTATCAAAGTGAATTTATCTCCCCTCTCCATCACTGTGAACCTCTATCACAGTGAACTTATCTACCCTCTCCATCACGGTGAACATATCTCCCCTCTCTATCACATTGAACTTATCTCCGCTCTCCATCACAGTAAACTTATCTCCCCTCTCTATCACAGTGAACTTATCTCCCCTCTCTATCACAGTGAACTTATCTCCACTCTCCATCACTGTGAACTTATCTCCCCTCTATGTCACAATGAACTTATCTCCCCTCTATATCACAGTGAACGTATCTCCCCTCTCTGTCACAATGAACTTATCTCCCCTCTCTATCACAATTAACTTATCTCTCTTCTTTATCACAGTGAACTTATCTCCCGTCTCTATCACACTGAACTTATCTCCCCTCTTTATCGCAGTGAACGTATATCTCCTCTCTGTGACAAGGAATTTATCCCCCCTCTCTATCAAATGAACCTATCTCCCCTGTCTATCACAGTGAACTTATCTCACATCTATATCACAATGAACTTATCTCCCCTCTCTATCACATTGAACTTATATGCCCTCTCTGTCACAATGAACTTATCTCCCCTCTCTATCACACTGCACGTATCTCCCCTCTCTATCACAATGAACTTATCTCCCCTGTCTATCACAGTGCACGTATCTCCCCACTCTATCACAATGAACTTATCTCCCCTATATATCACAGTGCACGTATCTCCCCTCTCTATCACAATTAACTTACCTCCCCTCACTATCACCGTGCACGTATCTCCCCTCTCTATCACAATGAACTTACCTCCCCTCACTATCACAGTGCACGTATCTCCCCTCTCTATGACAATGAACTTATCTCCCCTGTCTATCACAGTGAACGTCTCTCCCCTCTCTATCACAATGAACTTACCTCCCCTCTCTATCACAGTGAACTTATCTCCCCTCTCTATCACAGTGAACTTATCTCCCATCTATTTCACAATTAACATATCTCCCCTCTCTATAACACTGAACTTATCTCCCCTCTATCACAGTGAACGTATCTCCACTCTCTATCTCAGTGAACTTATCTCCCCTCTCTATCACAGTGAACTTATATCCCCTCTCTATCACAGTGAACTTATCTCACCTCTCCATCTCAGTGAACTTATCTCCCCTCTCTATCACAATGAACTAATCACCCCTCTACATCACAGTGAACTTATCTCCCCTCTCCATCACAGTGAACGTATCTCCCCTGTCTATCACAATTAATTTATCTCCCCTCTCTATCACAATGAACTTATCTCCCCTCTATGTCACGGTGAATTTATCTCCTCTCTCTATCACAGTCAACTTATCTGCCCACTTTATCACAGTAAACTTATCTCCCCTCTCTATCACAGTGAACTTATCTCCCCTCTATATCACAGTTAACTTATATCCCCTCTCTTTCACAGTGAATTTACCTCCCCTCTCTATCACAGTGAAATTATCTCCCCTCTCTATCACAGTGAACTTATCTCCCATCTATTTCACAATTAACATATCTCCCCTCTCTATAACACTGAACTTATCTCCCCTCTATCACAGTGAACGTATCTCCACTCTCTATCTCAGTGAACTTATCTCCCCTCTCTATCACAGTGAACTTATATCCCCTCTCTATCACAGTGAACTTATCTCACCTCTCCATCTCAGTGAACTTATCTCCCCTCTCTATCACAATGAACTAATCACCCCTCTACATCTCAGTGAACTTATCTCCCCTCTCCATCACAGTGAACGTATCTCCCCTGTCTATCACAATTAATTTATCTCCCCTCTCTATCACAATGAACTTATCTCCCCTCTATGTCACGGTGAATTTATCTCCTCTCTCTATCACAGTCAACTTATCTGCCCACTTTATCACAGTAAACTTATCTCCCCTCTCTATCACAGTGAACTTATCTCCCCTCTATATCACAGTTAACTTATATCCCCTCTCTTTCACAGTGAATTTACCTCCCCTCTCTATCACAGTGAACTTATCTCCACTCTCTATCATAGTGAACTTATCTCCACTCTCTATCACAGTGAACTTATCTACCCTCTCCATCACGTGAACTTATCTCCGCTCTCTATCACAGTGAACTTATCTCCCCTCTCAATCACAGTAAACTTATCTCCCCTCTCTATCACAGTGAACTTATCTCCCCTCTCTGTCACGATGAACTTATCTCCCCTTTATATCACAGTGATCGTATCTCCCCTCTCTGTCACAATTAACTTATCTCCCCTCTCTGTCACAATTAACTTATCTCCCCTCTATATCACAGTGAACTTATCTCCCGTCTCTATCACATTGAACTTATCTCCCCTCTCTATCACAGTGAACGTATCTCCCCTCTCTGTGACAATGAACATAACTCCCCTCTCTATCACATTAACTTATCTCCCCTCTCTATCACAGTGGACTTATCTCCCCTCTATATCACACATAACTTATCTCCCCTCTCTATCACATTGAACTGATCTCCCCTCTCTGTCACAATGAACATATCTCCCCTCTCTATCAAAGTGAACGTATCTCCCCTCTCTATCACGATGAACTTATCTTCCCTCTGTATCACAGTGAATGTATCTCCCTTCTCTATCACAATGAACGTATCTACCCTCTATATCACAGTGAACGTATCTCCCGTCTCTATCACAGCGAACTTATCTCCCCTCTTTATAACAGTGAACTTATCTGCCCTCTCTATAACAGTGAACTGATCTGCCCTCTCTATCACATTGAACTTATCTCCCCTCTCTGTCACAATGAACTTATCTCCCCTCTCTATCACAGTGGACTTATCCCCCCTCTCCATCACAATTAACTTATCTCCCCTCCCTATCACAGTGAACGTATCTCCCCTCTCTATCACAGTGAACGTATGTCCCCGCTCTGTGACAATGAACTTATCCCCCATTTGTATCACATGAACTTATCTCCCCTCTCGATCACAGTGAACTTTTCAGCCCTCTCTATGACAGTGAACTTATCTCCCCTCTATGTCACAATGAAGTTATCTCCCCTCTCTATCACATTGAACTTATCTCCCCTCTCTATCACATTGAACTTATCTGCCCTCTCTAGTAAATTGAATTTATCTACCCTCTCGATCACTGTGAACGTATCTCCCCTCTCTATCACAATGACCTTATCTCCCCTCTCTATCACAGTGAACGTATCTCCCCTCTCTATCACAATTAACTTATCTCCCCTCTCTATCACAGTGAAAGTATCTCCCCTCTCTATCACAGTGAACTTATCTCCCTTCTCTATAACAGTGAACTTTTCTGCCCTCTCTATGACAGTGAACTTATCTCCCCTCTCTGTCACACTAAACTTATCTGCCCTCTCTATCACAGTGAACTTATCCCCCCTCTCTTTCACAATGAACGTATCTACCCTCTATATCAGAGTGAACGTATCTCCCGTCTCTATCACAGCGAACTTATCTCCCCTCTTTATAACAGTGAACTTATCTGCCCTCTCTATAACAGTGAACTGATCTGCCCTCTCTATCACATTGAACTTATCTCCCCTCTATGTCACAATGAACTTATCTTCCCTCTCTATCACAGTGGACTTATCCCCCCTCTCCATCACAATGAACTTATCTCCCCTCTCTATCACAGTGAACGTATCTCCCCTCTCTATCACAGTGAACGTATGTCCCCGCTCTGTGACAATGAACTTATCCCCATTCTGTATCACATGAACTTATCTCCCCTCTATATCACAATGAACTTATCTCCCCTCTCCATCACATTGAACTTATCTCCCCTCTCTATCACATTGAACTTATCTCCCCTCTCTAGTACGTTGAATTTATCTACCCTCTCGATCACTGTGAACGTATCTCCCCTCTCTAATCACAATTACCTTATCATCCCCTCTCTATCACAGTGAAACGTTATCTCCCCTCTCTATCACAATTAACTTACTATCTCCCCTCTCTATCACAGTGAAAGTATCTCCCCTCTCTATCAGAGTGAACTTATCTCCCCTCTCTTATAACAGTGAACTTTTCTGCCCTCTCTATGACAGTGAACTTATCGTCCCCTCTCTGTCACACTAAACTTATCTCCCCTCTCTATCACAGTGAACTTATCCCCCCCCCTCCTCTCTATCACAATGCACTTATATCTCCCCTCTCTATCACAGTGAACGTATCTCCCCTCTCTATCACACTAAACTTATCTCCCCTCTCCATATCAGTGAACTTATCTCCCCTCTCTATCACAGTGAACTTATCTCCCCTCTCTATCACAGTGAACTTATCTCCCCTCTGTGTCACAATGAACTTATCTCCCCTCTCTATCACATTGAACTTATCTCCCCTCTCTAGTACGTTGAATTTATCTACCCTCTCGATCACTGTGAACGTATCTCCCCTCTCTATCACAATTACCTTATCTCCCCTCTCTATCACAGTGAACGTATCTCCCCTCTCTATCACAATTAACTTATCTCCCCTCTCTATCACAGTGAAAGTATCTCCCCTCTCTATCAGAGTGAACTTATCTCCCCTCTCTATAACAGTGAACTTTTCTGCCCTCTCTATGACAGTGAACTTATCTCCCCTCTCTGTCACACTAAACTTATCTCCCCTCTCTATCACAGTGAACTTATCCCCCCTCTCTATCACAATGCACTTATCTCCCCTCTCTATCACAGTGAATGTATCTCCCCTCTCTATCACAATAAACTTATCTCCCCTCTCCATATCAGTTAACTTATCTCCCCTCTCTATCACAGTGAACTTATCTCCCCTCTCTATCACAGTGAACTTATCTCCCCTCTGTGTCACAATGAACTTATCTCCCCTCTCTATCACAATGAACTTATCTCCCCTCTCTATCACAGTGAACGTATCTCCCCTCTCTATCACAATAAATGTATCTCCCCTCTCCATCTCAGTGAACTTATCTCCCCTCTCTATCACAATGAACTTATCTCCCCTCTCTATCACAATGTACTTATCTCCCCTCTCTATCACAGTGAACTTATCTCCCCTCTCTGTCACAATGTGCGACAGAATATACATGTATTGGCATAAAACAAAAGACATAAGACATCAGTAGAAGTATATACAGAATTATACAAATTAGATTGGATTGAAATCAAGCTTAGTAGCGAAGGCTGATGGAACCAGGGCTCCCGTTTCACTAAACGTCGTACGACTGAAATGTCCGTAAGAGCAATATTATGATAGTCTGTAGGTTTCACATTAACAATGTTTTCCTGTAAACAATTATTGTGTTTACATTTATTGAGCATAAGCTGGATATGCAGCCTATCCTCAATAAATGTAAATGCATCAATTGAAATTCCCAGACGATCCTAAATTTGCACTTACGAACATTTTTGTCGTACGAAGTTTGTTGAAACTGGCCCCAGGACATAACAAACATAATTAGTACTGTGATTAGCATAAACTGGGATTTTATTCTCGTTTTATGCTCCTAGTTTCTGCTTCATGCAATACCCGGTATATGTATTACAGATGACACTATGTGAATATGCATGCATTAACCAAATTGTAGCAAAGAAAGGACAAACAACTATTTTAGTTCGTTATTATAAAAACAAAAATAGAAAAAAAGCCACTTCAACAGTTCAAAAATATGTTCGCACACCTAGCCAATCACGCCCACATTAAGTTTTGGTTGTCGTGACAATGTACACAAGCAGACACAGTGGAACCCCTCCAAACCGGGCTTCCCCATGATGTCAGACATACAAATGTAGAGAAGTTCCACTGTAAATTAGTCATATGACCACTGCAGGACATGTTTTCACGAAAATACTGTATCATCAGAGATAAATGCAAATAAAAAGGTGTCTGGCTTACAGAGGTTCACCGTACCCTTTTAAAGCGACTTGTACTCTCTATTTACATTCTTACAGCTGTAAATATTGTTTTGTTAGTAGGATCGTCCAGTGGTATATTACCATAGAGTATAGTGTGTAGCTCGGTTGACAATAAACTTGTATATCGTCTATTAGTTGGTTTCTATGTAATGTATATCTTTGATTGGAGAAAAAAATAGTGAGTGGCATCTTTAACTTATCCACATATACAATTTGGTGATTCAACACTATTTTTGTAATATAGGTCATGTATTCTATATGTTGATGCCATGTTCCTCCATTGTTAAAGAATATACCTAGATGTTTGTGGCTCTCAACTTCAGAAACATTAACATGATTCATCGATGCTGGGGAATGTGCTAGTCTATTACGTTTCCGTAGTGATTCTGTATTTTTAGGGTGAAATGTTACAAGCCATAAATTACCAGTTGGTAATAGTTTCAAGATATGAATTATGGTCCTAGTAGCAGTTTCGGGAGTGTCTACAATAAGGTATAACCTGGTGTCATCAACGAAGAGGCGTATATTGGAGCTTATGTCCACAACAATATCATTTATATATAGGAGAAATAACAATGGTCCCAGGATAGAACCTTGTGGGACACCAGCTCCAATGTGGTTCCAGTTAGAGTAGACGCCTGGCAGCACAACCCTTTGTTTCCGATTACTAAGGTAGCTGGTGAACCAGTCATGTACGTTATTAGTAACACCTGCCGCTGTTAATTTCATAAGCAGACGGGTATGCCAGACACGGTCAAATGCATTGCTGATATCACAATACACAACCCGGACTTATTTTCCATCATCTAATGCGCGACAGAATATATTATAAAGGAAGCTCAGTTGGTTTAAAGTTGAATATTCAGGTACGAATGCAGACTGTAAGGGTGTTAACATATTGTTGTCTTTAACGCGATTGTACAAATTGTTTTATTTTCATTTTCATTGATAAACGGTTTCAATATGGACCACCATTCTTTGGCATATGCAGCCTATGATCAATAAATGTAATCCATCAATTGAAGTTTGCACTTACGAACATTTAGTCGTACAAAGTTTAGTGAAACTGCCCCAGGTATGTAATACTTATGTTATTGTACTTTCAGCCCAAACCCGTGTCAAGACCGAAGCGGCCCGTCCGATGCCGGAATATATCGATTATCTCGCTGTTTGCGGTGATAATCGCGGCAGTTGCCGTGACAATCGTTGTACTGATGCTTGTAAAGAAAGATAAGGAAGGTGAGTGGATGTGGTATGTTCTTACATTCTCACAGACCGGTGTTATTTAAGGAATACAATCATGGGCTGTTACTGTAGTAAGAAAAACATTTGGTCTGTTTAACGTGCGTGGACCGAAGCACTCCTCGCAAACTTTAAACAAACCAAAGTGTTCATAATTATATTTTATTGGCAATGTAAGCGGGATGGATAAGATTATAGCACGCAAACATACAGTTTAAATAGCATGCTAATATGTTTGGCTACAAGTAATATTAACATTAAGCCCTAGTTACACTTTCGGGTATTGAATACTAGGTAGTACTACTATTTGATGAAATATGGCGCAGCAAACGCGTCTTCATGGGCTGCATTTGGTGGTCCACCGAGTTCGGTACAGACTTGTGTCGTTTTTGCGAAGAATCGAGTTCCGTGTCGGTAGACACGGAAATCGATTCTTCGCAAAATCGACAGCAGTTTGGGCGAAAATACAAAGACCACCAAATACAGCTTAACAAGACACGTTTGATGCGCCTATTTCATCAAAATCCGTTACGTAATAAGGACAATGTAAAAGAATACGTACTTTGAATCAGATGGATTCTGGAAGTTTCAGTACTTGTTGTTGTTGTTAGTACCACGTGATCATACACATTGCAACACAGATGTGGCGGGAGCAATCATCATTACCTATATAGTCATATCTAATACGTTTTGCTACGTATTTTTCTACGTTTTGCATTTGGCTTCTCAATGCGGCGCGGTTATTTCCGGTTTCTCGACTTCGTAGTAATCGCTGACACTGCCTAGTAATCCGTAGTAAAAACGTACTGAATCGTAGTAAACCGTAGAAACGTGGCAGTCACCTCGCAAAACCTACCAATCCCTAGTGAAAGCGTGACACTGAGCCGCTTTGATACCCGGCCTGTCACATGTCAGACGGAGCGATACGTAGTAAGACCTTGCAGCAGAGCCTCGCCCATCCCGTTTCCTAAGCCTTGCCAGATATTTTTCCCATTCGCGGCACTAACCTACTATTCTCTATATATTGATTATTCCAAGTGATGGCCACTGTCTACTCTATTGGATTTGCGCACTCATTTTCTAGGTCACTGTATACTTAAGGTCGACTATACTAATTCGCTATATACTGACCGGACACACGCTGACTGATATATGAGATGCCATGAGACGCCAAGTGATTTTATACCTAAGGATTTGTGCAACTGTTCATGAAATATATTTACAGAAACTGTCGACGTAATTTACGGAAAATATCGTAAATTTTATAAATAGTGTTCATTAAAAGTCGCACATGTTCTAAGGTACAAAACACATGGCGTGTCGTGTAGCATATATCAAATAAAATGCGTGTGCCATGTCGTTACTAGATACATGTACGCATATATCCGAGTCACAGCTTCTGTCGTTGACGTCATTTAAAGAACGGCGTCACCTGACGTAATTATTGAGTTAATATTTTTGATGCAACTTAAAACAAGTATGCGTTCTTTTCAGCAGAAGCCATCTACATTAATGTTTGCCAATAATGCAACGTTGAATCTAACTAAATTGTGGCTGTGGTGGAGAAATGGAGCTTATGGGTTTTGTGAGCAGTTTAAATCCAGATAAGCATGTGCATCCACACAGTCCGATCATGATATAGAGTATCTGGACCTCCGGAGCAACGACAACTTGGTCCCTATTACAGATTTATTCTGAAACAAAACTAAGTCTCCCAACATGGTTGGCTCCGATTGGTTGATTTTGGAAAATATTTTGCAACGTGCTGTCAATTGTATAAACACGTTTGCAACGCGCTGTAGTCTAAGATTAGAACCAAGGCGATTACCGTATTTAAAAATACATTAGATGAAAATACTGAAAGTACTGAGACGAGGTAATCTCTAGAAGGGGTTGAATGAAAACAATATCTGAATATATGAATGAGAATATACAAGACACAAAGCAATACAGCTTAGTTAAATGTTGCCACAGAATGGTAGTATAGTGATTTAGGACATAATTTAACACACAAATGATTACAATTGCTAAATCATTTAAGTATAAAGTGTAGGTCAAGGTCACATGCTATATGTCCGTTCCGTATTTCAGTACCGCTTCACCAATTTTGATATACATGTACATGTATTTATCCACAATGTTGTTCCACAGATTCGTATACGACCCAAGTCCGACCGCCCAAGGTCACTGAGGACTAATGTTCATCTTGTCTGTAAGGCAAATGCATTAAAGTTTGTGTTTTTGTTTACCCAATAACTTATGAACCACTTCCCCGTTTTTTATAATATTTTGCCAGTAGTATAGAGGGAGTCAAAATGATACCAACAACGTTTGTAACGTTATTGAGCTGTATTGTAGCTGCCACCACCAACCAAAATATGGTGGTGGTATTGAATGATAAAAAGTGGTCTTGTAGTCTCAATTATTATTGGAAATTGACTTTTTTTAAAAAGTAGATATCATTAATGCAATTAAAATGCGTCCGCGCGCGATAGTTGATATTCCAACACACTATTTTCCTCCTCCAATATAGCTAATTTATTCCGCAGATCAGCAACTAATTCTACCAGCTCTAGTCTACCACGTTCCCCTTTAGCCACATGACAGCTCAGTTGCTTATGTCTACTAAGAGTTTGGGCACTAACGAATTTACAAGGGCATCTGGGGCATTGAAATTGCGGGGCGACACAAGGATATTTCTTTGCTAGATGCCATCGCAGGTTGACCGGTCGTGCAAAAGTTTTACAACATGTAACACACTCCATTTATACTATGAGATATAAATGTTCAATTGGTGTCATAAATACATAAGTTAACAGGGGTCCAATTGAAGAGATAAATTGCATAGGTTATAACAAAAGTATATACAGAAAATATGATAACGCCAGAAATAGAAAGTTTGAGAAGAGAAGCCGAATCTCTAGGGATTACTTATAGAAACAGTTGAGAGTTAGGGGGTTGACAAACCTGATAAACACCACAAAGAATGAGGCGTTTATGAAGCGATTTATCCGCGCCCACAAACGAGGAGCCTTTAAAGACCTCTCACTAGCAGAAGAAGTTGGTAACATAATTCAAAAAGAAAGTATTGCGGGGTTAAGGGCTAGTGTAATAAAACCTTCAAGCACCAATTCCAGACGCACAGGTGACCCAATACCAAATAATTTGGAGAATAAGAACAAATATATCGTTCGCGCGATAGTGGCAGAAGGTGAAGAAATATTGGGGGCTCATGATGAAACATTGGAAAAGGTAGAAAAGGGAAGACGGGTAGTTACATTATCCTTTCGTAAAAACATTGACATTAACGAGTCTGAACGCATGTCCGATAAACTCGCTCCGTATCTAACAACCAATTTGTATTTGAAATATTCATATTCTTACAAGCTAGAACATATGGAGGAAACTGAAAATGGAAAACCTATAACTGTAATATTTCACAAAAATCTCGGTGGTAGCGAACCACTATCATCAATGAAAACCGTTAACAAATGGCTGTCAGATATGGAGCAAACACGAATAATGTCCGATAAAATAGATAGACCAAATACAAAGTGGAAGTTTGTAAGATGGGTAGAGGTTTTTGTAAAGCTAATACAGGGCAATAGGGGAATAGATTTGGGACTACAATCCAAAGAAGCGGCAGGAGGAGAACTTCCAGAATGGTTGAAGAATAAAAAAGGTATGTATTCTTTAGATAAGTATAATGACGAACTTTGTCTGTTCAGATGTTTAGCGATGCACACAACAGAGAAAAGACCTGACAGATGTACAGAAAAAGCGAAAGAACTTAGTAAGCAATATTTCGGTAGTAATGTTGTTAAACCAATTCCTTTTTCAGATCTGAAAAAGGTTGAAGAGTGTTTTAAAATCGGTATAGAAGTATATCAACCGACACAAGGTGGTGTTTGGTGGTTGAAAAAGGTACCAGCACACTATAAGGCAATAGGTAATAAACCAATGACAATAGGACTGTTTAATAATCACGCATTTCTGATAAAAAACTTAAAAACCTATCTAAAATTTACGCCTGCGATAATTGCAAACAGAACTTCACGAAAGCGAGTAATATGAAGAGACACGGACCAAAATGTATGAAAGTTGAGACAAAAATAGTATGTGACGGTAATTATTTAGAGCGCCCTCGTTTGTCGTTCGAGAAAGCGTTCTACCCAAAAAGTTATAACAGTTATGGGGCGATCGATTGGATGCACTCTGTGAAAAAGCAGGAGGGAATTCACATTCACCACGAACAGTGCGGAAACGGGGGCGAAGATGGATTTTAGGAGCTCCAGTAGATGGATACTGTCAAGAAAACAATAAAGTATATCAATATCACGGCTGTTACTGGCACGGATGCGAGATTCATGCAAAGCATAGAAAAGAAGAACGCGCATCCACTATGAGGAGAGACAAATTTATTAGAAGCAAAGAATTCAACCTAGTAGTTATGTGTGAATGCGAATTCCAAAGAACGGGTAAAGACATAAAGATCGGTTGCGACACTACTCCTTATCCATATCAGATAGTATATGATTTTGAGGCGTATCTCAACCCAGAATTTAAAACGCTAGGTAATAGTTTAGAGTACGAAGCTGAGCACGTTCCGGTAAGCGTTAGTATATGATATAATTTGTCAGGAACAGTAACTCATATTTGTGATAAAGATCCTGCAAAACTTATAGAAACATTCGTAGAAGATGTGAAAGTCAGAGGAAAAGCTATAAGAGAAGAAGTATGGTTGAGATATGGGTTTAATACAAAACATTTACGTAAAAATCAAGTTACACAGATCGAACAGTGGATAGAGCAAGTACCGGTTATAGGTGTTAACAGTAGTAAGTACGATATAAACTTAATAAAGAAATACGTAGTAGGCGAACTGGCATCAACAACAAGGAAAGTAATGGTCGGAAAACGGGCAAACGCAACAATATTTCTATTTACTCCAGAGTTTAGATTTCTTGATGTAATACTTTACCTAGGACCGGGTGTAAGTTACGATAGTTGGATAAAAGCCTACGACTGCAAAGGACAGAAATCTTTCTTTCTTTACGAGTGGTTCGATTCTCCAGACAAACTGGATTACCCAGGACTGCCTGATATAGAGAATTGGTATTCCAAACTATCGGGGAAAATGTTAATAGATGAAATAAAATTAAGTAAATCTCGTAGAATTTTCGAAGAAAGGAATATGAAAACTTTCAGAGATTGGTCGAAATATTATAACGATTTAGATGTAGAACCGTTCCTAGAAGCGGTGGAAAAAATGTGTGAATTTTATAAACACAGAGGTGTGGATATTTTAAAAGATGCGATAACACTACCTGGAGTAGCTATACAATATGTATTGAGAGTAACCATTAAAGAACAAAAATCTTCAAAGACGATTATACCGGAGGATGCTCTATATGCACGAAAAGAAGAAACATACGAAATGATGAAAGACGCTCTAGTTGGCGGTCCATCAATAGTATTTACACGATATGCCGAAGCAGGCGTTTCAAATATTAGAGTGGGTTCCAAACCTTGCAAGGCTGTTTTGGGGTACGATGCAAACGCGTTATATTTATCTACGTTAAATAAAGATATGCCGTGTGTGAGAGAAACTATACACCATATATATACCCAAACATAACCCTAAATTTATTAAAAAGTTTTGTAAAATAGTTTTATCTGGAGACTGGTTTGGGTTTGCGGAGGTGGATATAGAAGTTCCACACAACTTAAAAGATAAGTTTTCTGAAATGTCCCCAATATTTATAAACAGAGAAGTAGACGTTGAGGAGGTTCCAGAACACGTGATAACATATTTGGAAGATACTGGCAGAACAAGAGGAAATGGAAGGAAATTAGTGGGATCGATGACCGCCACTAAAGTATTGCTGTACGCACCGTTATTGAAATGGTATTTAAAACACGGTCTAGAAATAACGGGAGTTCAACGTGTTATAGATTATATTAGTGGAAAACCATTCGAATGGTTCGCAAAATAAGTTACAGCCGCAAGACGAACAGCCAAATAAGAAACCAGTAGCGGATATAATGAATTTATTAGGAAACTCGTGTTGTGGAAAAATGATAGAGGCAACAGAGAGACATTTAAATACGACATATACACAAGACGAAACCCGTGTTGACAAAGCACTAAGATCCGCGTATTTTGATGATTTGGAAGAGATAGGAGATGCGTACGAAATATCTTCCCGAAAACCCCGGTGCTCAGTAAAGAGACCATTCCATTGTGGAATAGCGGTTTATCAACTCGCTAAATTGAGAATTTTGGAATTTTACTACGAATTTCTAGACAAATACGTAAGAAGAGAAGACTTTGAATTAATACAGATGGACACGGATAGTATGTATGTAGGAGTTAGAGGAAAAACAATACAGGAATTGATTAGACCTAACTTACTAGACGAGTTTGAAAAATAAAAAATAAATGGTTGGCTTGGAATAAGTGGAGTGAAAGAGAGCCCGGGCTTTTCAAAATGGAATTTAGTGGAGATAGAGCGATAGCGCTATCTAGTAAGTGTTATTTTGTAGAAAAAATTAATTATACTAATTTTGAAAAAAATAATAAAAACTCTTCGAAAGGAATGTCCAAGAGAACAAACAATTTTAATTGGGATAGATATAAACGAGTACTAACCGAAACTACAGAAGATGGAAAACACATTATAGATGTAGCACAAACTAGAGGATTTAAAATGAAAGACGGTGTTATGAAAACGTACTGTCAACACAAATTAGGACTCTCGGCGTACTACGATAAAAGACGCGTGTTATCAGACGGAATACATACAGAACCTCTCTACTGATTTAATAATAAATCAATCTAAAGACTCTGACGATCCGGGGGTAGCTGGGTGTCAGAAGGCACCATAAGAAGTTCTTCGCGAAACAAACCCGCGAGATGGACCATCATTCAAATAGTAGAGCACGGGCTCATCGGGTTTGGTAATAGATCGATCTAGATGATATACATTGAGAGACCACACGGGATCAGTCGCACGGCGGCGACCGCCTTCGAGCTCTCCCGGTTGATAGAGGTACCGGACGGTAACATCCAATGCAAGGCGTTTCTCCGCTAAACCAACGGGACGCCCGCGCGAGACGGCGGATGGTTTGTGTGACACCGTTTTTGCCTTGATAGCATCTACGGGTTTCTTACCGATCAATCTGGTCACCTCGCCGTTCAGTGCAGAGACCACGGAGGGTAGCCTGGTCACCCATTCCGTCGATCGCGTATGAGGGTATACAAGCTCTTCGGCATATTGGTGACCGAACAGTCTCTCAGCCAGGTTTCGATTGATCCCCTGGTCTCGGTGGATGTTCACGCGGCTGCGTCTGACAGACACTTTGTGTTTATACAATAGATGAGAGACCGCGCCCATGAACTCGCGGCCGGGATCGACCTGGAGAAGATTCGGCCAATTGAGAGGACTCCTCTTATATATTCGGGAAAAGCATCGGCCACCTCCTTAGACTCTTTCGTAGCCAGTGGCTCAGCCCCCTTATAGCGACTCGCTACGTCAACGACTGTCAGTGCGTACTTGTACGTTTTGCGACAGACTCGATCGTGAGGGAGAAACAGGAGGTCTGCTTGGTGAACTTGGTTCGGCACCGGCACGTCGAATTTCGGGCGTGGAATATTGTGAGGCGCGGGTAAATAGATCTGCCAGAGGGCTTGCTTCTTGAGCCATTCCTTGGTGGCGATTTCGGAAACCTTGGTCGCCGCCGCGAGGCTCTTGATGGCCGCGAGTACCTTCCAGTAGCCGCGGGGGCTGTAATATGTCTGCTAGCTTGCGCGCTAGGCGAACCGATAGTTTGGTATCAAGTTTTTGCGTGTTCATCGTATGCGAAGTATTCTAATAGATCGGACAATCTCCAACATGCCCTCACCAGATCTTCCGGTAACTGCGTCGTTAATAATAAACCTTTGTTGGAAGTACAATTGCGATTGTCGCTGCAACCCCAATCACAATTGGAGGTTAAGTTCTGAAGGAACGCGGAGGAATCTAATTCATCCAATCTCGATTGGGAGGAATTTAACATCCGCTTTGCGAAAAGGGTGGCCGCCTTTTCGTCCTCGCGCCACGTCTCGAGAGAATCTTGGGCCAGACGAATCATACCCTTTGCGCCAGCTAAACGGTGTTTAAGGGCAGTGTAGCCTACATCGATCATAGCAAAATAAAGTTCGTCAACTAACATCGTTCTATATATATGAATATATTTAAAAAGTTTTAAAATAATTATTGCTTTTGCTTATTTCAATCTCGATTGGATGTAGTAGCCGACGAGATCCACCACACCCATTCCCACGACGATGAACGCGATCTCGATCGCGAGTTGGGGCTCGGGATCCAGCGGCGCGAGAATTTTCTGCGGATATGCCAGCGCGTACTCGCGGTTGGCTTCTTCAACGTTCTGGAAAGTTTGCGCGGCGTGATTCTCGCGGCGAAGCTCTTCGTTGACCCAGTCCAGATGGGCGGTTCGTTTTTTCGACCATGCTTCCTTTGCGCTATTGAGTTGTTCTACAGCTAAATCGTGACGCTTGCGCTCCTCATCAACGTTCGAGCTTCTCATTTTCGAGAATAGAAAGTTGCTTCCGCTGAACGCCAATGCGTTTACAAGCGCACCACCTACTATTACTGCAATCCAAGCCATTATTTCCATATATTAGAGGGTAGAATTCCAGCTTTAATTAGATAATCTCGAGTCGCAACTGCGGCCATTATATCTAAGGCCACGAGCCAGGCGTCTTTCACAGTAAATTATAATTTGGGAGTGGGCCTTCCTAAGACCATCTTAAATAGTTGAGCATACCCGATACTGAAACCCGATATCACCACGCCGTTATAAAGCGCATTCACTATCATTTTACCATCGTTTTAAGCCATTGTTGATAACTATAATTATTACATATAAAAGGGATCGCGATCAATGTTCAAATGGGGCGCAATCGGTTTCGTAACTTTCTTCGGAACTGCCTCCAACTCCAATTCGTGAATTAATGGGAGTTGTTTTTCCAATCTGGATTGGTGTAATAGGGGGTATTTCAGCACACACAGGGTGCCCACAACTGCCAGACCACCACCAACAACCCACGGGACGATCTTCCAATAAGGTTCAACAATGTTGAGGTAATAGGGGGTAGGAGCTACAGCAATCGGGGATTTCTTCTCCTGTTCCAATCCAATCACGATTTGAAGGATTGGGGGAGAAACAGCTGCCACCGGGTGTTATGCTGTTTCAACAGCAATCGGGGATTGCAACTACCGTTTGGCCTCTCGAAGCTCGGCGAGTATTTTATCTTGTTTAACATTTCGGGTGGCAGCCGCTGCCCGCACAGCTGCCTGTCTTTCTGGGTTTTTATATCGTGCAATCGGGTTCAACTCAATTTCGATTGGGTCGGAGCAATCTGGGATTGCGGTTCCGTCACTCTCGCAGGTGTGTCTTGTGTCATCATTTTCTGAGCTTATAGTTCGTGGGCATATATGTCCAAATTGACAGTGTTTACCCGTGGTCAACGCGTTGTCACCGGAGCTAAGGACATTCCAAACTTGTGATAAATTGAGCAGCAGGCTGTTCTAAGAGTGTGTCCTATAAAAGGGTCAGTCTCTAGATCGTGAATCAGCCCCGCGGTGTTTGGTATAGGGAGAAATATACTAACAGTGGTAGCGTACAAATGAATAGAGTTTTTGTCATCTCTGCCCCCAATTTGGATTCGTATCGCGCATAAATTTTATCAATCTCCACATCTGACATCTTATCCACCTGACAAACTGAGAGACGCCTACCGAGATAATGCTCCGATTGTCCCCCAGCAGCAACCAGCGCAGATAGCCGCTCGCGTCGCGCCGCGTTTTCATTTTCATTCGGAGTCGTTGCAATCACCCGATTGCTCTTTCAGGTTCAACGGAGTTGAGGTTTCAGTTCCTCCCAATTCGCGATTGATGTTGAGCACGAGTGTTTCTTCCATTAGCTGATCGAGAAGTTCGTCGCAGTTCATTATTGCTAATTTTCTTAAAATTAATTTAACTATTCTGACAAGTCTCATAAGTGTAACATATTGCCAAGCGCACCACCCGATACTTATGGTCACCGTTATGCTCGCAACAAAGCTCGCAGCGGAGCACCAAATTGTTAACATTGTTAACCATTGTTCAGCATTTGTTCAACATTTGCTAAGCATTGTTAAGTATTTGTTAAGCATTGTCCAGCAATTGCTTATTAATTTTAAAATTAATTAATTGCTAAGTTCATAATTTGTGGGTTGATCAGTCTTTAGCAGAAGCTTGGCGTGCTTAGTTTCCGAAAGTATCTGTCGAACCTCCAGTCGCTCCTCGCGCGTTGGGATAACGTCGTTCTTTCGAAGACAGTCATCGAATGAGTCTCGGTCCTTGCAGTGAAAGAGGGCGACCCATTTCGTTTGCTCGCGCAGATCCTTGAGGACGGCGTTGTACTTCTGAGAGGAGATCCATACACTTTCACGTATAGGGTGGGCTCGCCCTGAAATATTTGGTATAAACCACGCAGCCAATCGTGAAGCCTATCACCGGGGTCAATAACGTATACCTCAGGGTCGGTCCATATCCATGGGCATCGCTGATAAGTATCGTTGTGCCGCACTGTGGGACACAGGATCACAATGTGTCGAAAGACATTGCGATAGGACCCCTCGAGTAAGTCGAGGATGAAAACCGTTTTTCCGCATCCTGTCTGCCCACATATTATGGCTGAGTTGGCATCACCAACTTTAAAGTTTGAAGGTAGAGTTAAATTTCCAATCGTGAATTGGTGTTGATTTATTAATAAATCGTGAAATTAATTTTTTATTAAATCAGTAGAGTGCTGAGACGTATCGACCATCTTCGATGTTGAGTTGTGCGTCTGTAATTATATATAGATACACGTTCAATTGCCCATCTCCATCCGCCTCTTTGGTTATTTGGATCGTCACACCCTCGCTAGCGTTCTCAACTTGGAGCCCACTACCGTGCATTTGGTCGTCGTCGCTGGCTCGCATTTCTAGTCATAACGCGTATTTGGTAGTCAGGAACTCCGCGAGGGAGACGTCCGAGAGCTGCAGGTCTTTGGCAACCGCGGCAACCTCCGGAGTGCGCTTAGAGCCGGAAGCAAACTGCTTTCTGACTTCGTCCCACTGCTGGTGTCCGCGAAGACCCGCGCTGTAGAGTTGATTGGGGACTCCCTCGATCGTCACCTCTTCCTTTGTGATTTTGGGGTTATAGAATTTGTCGGTTTTTCTAGCACCGAGCGCGAACCGAGCATCCTCGAACAACATCAGTATACCTTTCATCGAGCGGGCGGGTACGTTGACGTTAATATTCCACAATGTGTCGCTTTTGTCTTTCGTCATCTTGCGGTGGCGAAGAACTCGGTCGTAAAGTATAGTAACGCGCCCGACATACTGGGATCTGATTAATCGCGCGAGTTCGGGCATCGTGACCATGTCGTACTCCAGCGACACATTGTCGATCGTATACTTCGATGTCATGTCAGTGGCTATGATAACTCGGCCGTAGTCGTTGAACGTTAGTTCGTATTCGAGGCGGTCAGCCAACGCACTCTGATAGTAGGGCATGTGACTCTCCAGCAACTCAAAGTCGAGCGGGATGTAGAAGCGGTTGCCGTAAGCGGCCGCGATCGCTTTGTCGCTCGCGTTGTTATCTGCCTTGTTACCAGCCCCGATTCTAAGTTTGGTTACGTTCTTATTTTTGCTGGTGTCAATACCCTGATATACCGCTTTTTCGGGCTCTTGTGCCGTCGTCCACAGGTCCTGATAACAATGGTAGACGTCGCTGTCGTCGATCGACATCACCTCATTACCAGAAATCTTTATCATGGTCTTCTTAACGAAGGCGCGACCCAGGTTTGGAAAGACGGTTCGGTCCGCGTCCGTCGACGTCAGCGAAAAAGTCAAAGCGAGGCGAACAGACCCCGGCACAATGACATCGCTAGCTCCGAGGTTGGGGAAGCGGAATAACAGCTGCTGGATCCGGTCGATCGTCGATGGGTTCTTCGTAATAACGACACTTTGTCTCACGCCTTTTGCCCCGAGGGGCTCACGCAGTCTGCGGTATGGATTGAGTTTGCGACCGTATTGACTCGAAGACATATTTAAATACTCTATTAAACCCGTATGGTTTTGGCTTTAATACATAATTATAAAGATGGCTGATTACGATATTAACATGGATGGAATCGACAGATACGATTACCTCGATGGAGATGATGATGATGATGATGATGACGAAACAACCTTCATAGAGACTCCAGTTCCAATCCAATCGCAATTGGGGGAAATAGGTGGCGCTACCAGCACCTCTAGTCAAAGTCTGGAATTACCCGAGGGAGCTGTAAACCACTACTACAACAATTTGGCAGAAAAAGGTCTGGTCCCATCTGTTTTTCGCGACTACTCCAAGTTCAAATTTGATCTGAACGGTAGATTGCGACTAAAAGTGGCATCAAATCTCCCAATAGTCAACACGAGGACCGGTAAACCCCTAGCGCTGAGCACCATTGCCGGAAACCTGGGCGGTGACCAAATCATAAGGAGCGAACTAGGATTCGTAGATTGGAAGAGGGGTAAAACAATTTTGTCGGCCCGCGCTGTAGAGGCCCTCCAGTCTACCGACGAAACGATGGCGAAGACAGCCGCCGCGATAGAAACTGTCGAGCTCAGCGAGGTCCCTCGAGTGGCCACCGACGATATTAACACGGTGGAGACCACGTTCAGCGAAAACGAAATACTCAACCTCGAACAAGTGTCTAACGATAACCCACCTTTACCTCTTCTCGAACTCCGGGGACTCAATAAGGCTCTGGAAACGGTCCGGGGCGAACTGGTCCTTAACCTCTCCAAACTCTCGGCGCTGGATGAACATATCGCTCTAGAAGAAAGTAAACTGGAGGAAGCCAGTGGCGATAGAGAATCTACCGAGCGGATCACCGAACGACTGCGGTCTTTGCGGGATGAAAGAGAAGCTCGCCTAGAGGCTGCATCGACTTGCCGTGAGGCTCTCCGCACCCAAATACGTCGGATCCGCGAAACAATCTCGAGGGTTCTGCACGAGGACACGACACTCGGTAAGCGTCTTCGCACTCTGTTCAGAGAGCAGTGCGTCACGATAGCAAGCATCCTCGCAGCTGTCGGCATGACTATGTCAACCATAGTTCTAGCTTTCACTGGTGGTGGAACTGCACCCACGCCAGCACCCGCGCCAGCACCCGCGCCATCATCCGGTGGAGCTAAGGAATGGGTAAAAAAACAACTAAAAGCCCTCGCCAGTCTTCTGACTAAATTAGCCGAAAAGGTTGCTGCCGCACTACCTGGACTGATCGGAAGTATCGTTTCTTACTTGTTATCTATATTATCAAAAACAGCCGGATGGCTCGCCGAGAATACTTGGGCTCTAATCGTGGCGATCGCCGGTCTTCTACTATTCTTCGCCACCAATAGAGATTGGAAGTTCCTAAAACCAAAGCGCGAGTAGTCCTATCGTCATGAGGGCGACGACGAGCCCTAATTTCTCCTCCTCGTGGGTTGTGACACTAGTTCCCTCTCCTGTTCAAATTTCACCCAATCTATGATTGGTGGAACTTGATGGTTGGATTGGGGGTATTGGGTTCAACGGAGTTGAGGGAAGTGCTTGCGTTTTTATGAAACCTTTTTCAAATTTATTTGAATTTTCAACACCAATCCTGGGGGATTGGACTCCCAATCGAGATTGAATGAACCCGGACCTCTTGGGGGGGGGGGGGAGTCTGATGATACCTGTGTTCACGTTCCCGTTGCGGCCTATTTTTTGGTTGGCGGTGGCGACTGCGATCTGATTATTGTAACCGTCAACCGGGTCGTCTCGTAGTATCATATTGCTATGCGCCATATAAAGACCTATTCCAAATGCGTAGTCTACTGGTGTGCGGGCAGTCTGCAAAACGTCTTGATAATTCTGGATCGCCTTCTGGAGGTCCACCTTAGCTGAAATGGCGTCCTCTACAAGTGCCAAGAACTTCTTTTGTGCATCAAACGCCGTTCCCGTGCCCAGTATAGCACTACGAGTTTGCTTCTGTGAGGCGAGGATGGCCCATACGTATATGCGAATGGAGTCGTTGAGGCGAATAACTCCCGCCCCACGTAAATCCTGTACTTTCATCTAATATAAATGTGGTCTACGCATTTCGCATCTGTGGAGTATCACCCAGGTATTCCACGTGTGCTACTTTAGTAGGTAGTCAATGACAATAACCGTCTTTACACGCAAGCCCTCCAAGACTTCATCACCGAACGTCATCGTATTCAACTTATAATTATATTTAGTCCATGTTGCCATTTTTCTAACTGGTGGTGGGGTTGCTCCGCGAGCACTCCACAACCCTGAGAAATATACAGGGACTTTATCCAGATGCTCACCACTAACTAAACCTTTAAGGTGAACTAACCCTAAACTGTTGGTTGGGGTATATACTTTCTTTCTCCAGTCCGCGTCTTTTGGTACCCCAAATTCGTTACACAATCTTTCGAACGCCTTACGGTCGTATGTGCTGGAAATGGGATCTCAGCCATCGTCTTGAGGTAGTGAAATACCTAGTTCTTTGAGAATCCTCCAAATAGTGTAATACACATGAAAGTTTTAGACACTTTGGAGCATGACATACTTGGATGTCAGATGGTCTTGATGTGAAATTCCACATCCGGCTGTTGCGCACCATACAGCGAAATTTAGCTGGTTCTGCCAGAAGTTCATATGGGAAAAATCCCATCTTAGTATTACATCTTGACTAGTAGTCTTTGGAACTACATATTTCTCAAACATGTTAGGGAAATTGGTGGTAAAGCCACTTTCCGGTCTAACTGTTACAGTTGGGTGTACAAGGGGGTTAACAACGTCTTTTTGCGTGTATTTACCACCAATTTTGTACTTTGCATTAGAATTAAAGCTAAATGCTTTGGTATCCATTGAAAGATATTATTATGTTTGCTACTATCAATAATGTTCAAAAAGAGAGTTGTGAAATTCTAAAGTCAATCGACAACTGCTGCGGAAAACGCCGGGTCGGTCTCAGATCAATCACCTTCACGGTTGGGTGGCGGAATGTGGGGAAGAGTGAAGGGTTTTACTATGTGAAGGATGAACAACAAGTAGGTGTAAAGCTGCCTCCCGGACTGTGGAGTTTTATACAGCTCAAAGATTTTGTCACCTCAGAGCTTGACGGTATAATCAACCTCACAGTATCGATGGCTACCGGGCTCGCAACAATGACCATCGGCCCTGATATTGGGTATTCGACTCGGTTTTAGAGAGACATACTCCGCAAATAAAGGAGTGTTTGTCCCGGGTGAGTACGTCGGTGATAACCCGGTGGACTTCACATTCACGAAAACTATCAGGGTGCACTTGGATCGGGTGAACACATCGCACAACATGGTAGACGGATCTCCCAGCACATTACTGAAAACCGTGCAAGCCAGCGACTGTTTCTTTGGGGAGACGGTGACCTTAGACTTCCCACACCCCGATATGAAAGTTTTGGAAACGGGAAACATCCACGAATTTACGGTCTCTATTCTCGATGATCAAGCGAGAAAGTTGAATAACTATTACCCGATTTCGGTCGTTCTCGTAATTTCCAATTGAGTATAGGTGCCCCAATATTATAATTAATTTAAAGAAAATTATAAAATTAATTATGAGTATATACGGACCAGGTAGTTCTTCCAATTCCAATCGGGATTGGGTGACAGATTCAAAGAATTTGGAACCGGCAGAAGGGGGATTCGTCCCGACAGATAGCGACATTTTAACTACCGGAAAAACCAAGGCCCTGATCAATAAACTATATCGGAGGCCACAAACGGGATTCACAGGAGTATAGCACATCTTAGAGTAGAAGTGCTGACGGCGACTGCACAAGTTGGGGAAGAGGCCCGGGCGAAAATTGAGGGAGTCCGAACGGGTATTGAGAAAGACCATGTGGCACTTACGGAGGCTTATAGGGTGTTGCGCTCAGAGGATCATGCATCATTTACTGAACTAGGAGGAAAAATAACCAAATTTCGGAAAGAGGCCCGGTTGGGGACTGATAGAGTCCGAACGGGTATTGAGAAAGCCCGTGAAGACCACCAGGCGGCCCTTACGGAGGCGTATGGGGTGTTGCGCTCAGAGGACTCTCTCAACAGAGAAGCAGCACTTACTGAACTAGGCGAAAATATAACAGAATTTCGGGAAGAGGCCCGGTTGGGGGTTGAGGGAGTCCGAACGGGTATTGAGAAAGCCCGACAAGACCACCAGGCGGCCCTTACGGAGGCGTATGGGGTGTTGCGCTCAGAGGACTCTCTCAACAGAAAAGCAGCACTTACTGAACTAGGTGGAAAAATAACAGAATTTCGGAAAGAGGCCCGGTTGGGGATTGAGGGAGTCCGAACGGGTATTGAGAAAGCCCGAGAAGACCACCAGGTGGCCCTTACGGAGGCTTATGGGGTGTTGCGCTCAGAGGACTCTGCAGCACTTACTGAACTAGGTGGAAAAATAGCCGAAGTTTCCGATAAACTGAAACGTGTTCGTAGAGCCGCGAACAAAGCTCTTGAGGAGACCTCTGAAAAGATTCGTGCTGAGGCCCATTGAAAACATTGAAAACCCAAAAACGTGTCATCACAGTTTGGGCTGAGAAGCGGGGCCCATTTACTGAGGGGCTCTATGAATATTTGTTCGGTGCCAAAGCGAGCAATACATATGGGGGATACGCCATGACAGCTCCAGGTACGCTTCTCCGAATGTCTGTCTGATCGGTTAATGCTAATGGTAAATATGTGGGCGTGGTCATGATAAATCTCGTACTGGATGGGGAAGAACGGGCTATTGGAGTCAATACACTCGATGGAGAAGTTTATCGGTGGTTTTGTTCGCCGGTGACGATCGAATTAGACTTTCCGAAGGTAGTGTTATTAACTTTATTACGAAAATCGCTCACCCAGCGAGTTCTTCCACTATTGTTACATTGTTAATTGAACTTGATTTGTAAAATTGAATCATGAACGAATCACCGCTTCCGAATACGCTTCCAATTGTCAATACCAATCCACCAACACTGTATCCAATTCGCGAAAGAATTTTAGATTTTAGGTTGGATAATATCGTCGCTATGCAGGATATTTTAGTTAGAGAATGTACAAATATAAAAGGAAACGCTAAAAAATATAAGCGCGAGGCGAACATAGCTGAAGCATCTAGTACGGTTCTGGCAAGTTTATCTGTAATGAGTGGTGTGGGGACTGCTGCAACGCTATCTACAATTGTAACGGTTCCAATTGCTGGGGTTTTGAGTGGAATTACCGTTTTATCTGGAGTACTTTGTATGGTAATTAGGGTGGCTGGTGGAAAACTCGAGAAAAAATGTAGAAAACATGATAGAATATCCGTTCTCGCCAGGTCTAAGAAAAATAGCATCCACGTTATAGTGTCCAAAGCGTTGACCGATAATGAAATATCAAATTTAGAGTTTGAATCCGTGGTGGAGGAAATGGGGAGATATGAAGAATTAAAAAATGATATTAGAATCAAAGCGCCCGCCACCATGCCCAAGATTGAGAGTACTGATTGAAATGATTTTAGGGTAAAACTTGGAAATAAAGTCGGAGGAAATGTTACAGCACCACCATCCCGAAATTGTGATATTTTATTAAATAATTTTTTAAAAAATAAATAATTTTATAATTTTCTTATAGTTAATTAAAGTTAATTATATTGGTGCAGTAAACAACTTAAATCAGTAAACATAATAATAAATATAAGGAAAAAAAGAATAAAAAAGAAGAAAAGTTTTAGGTCCCGCTGAGGCTCGAACTCGCGCCGGAAAAACCTAACTTTGTTGGTGGAAATAGTTTTTTTTTTTTTCTTATATTAATTATTATGTAATAATAGGGGGTGTTCAGCTTTAAATTATTAAAAAAATTTACAAAATTAATTATAAAATTAATAAAATAACGAACCATCCCATGTTTTCTTTCGCCAATAGGTATTAACAAATAATTATAATAATTATAATTTGCACACCATTTGTATGTTGTATAGGAAACTGATGAATATATATACGTTTGTTTGCCTTACAACAATTTGTCTCATCTCGTGCATGTCATGTTGTTTATCAGGTATGACGTCCGTCTCGTTTGTTTAATGGTAGCAGTCTCTAAATATGTGAATTTGGTGATGGAATTGCATAGCTCAAAGGTGCCGGCCTAACAGATTTCTGCGTAAGAGCTTGCAATTTCGGAAACCAAATTCACAAAATAGGCTCGCCTTACTTCGCTGGTTTCTCTTAATTCGTTTCGGAGAGGAATTGGCAATGGGGTTAAAGGCGACCCGTAAAACTAGACTGTGAGCCAATAGATGCGTGGGCTTAAGAAAAGTCCCAACACCCCAGTGGCTGGGTGCCGGCTAAGAAATCTACCCAGTCGTTGGCGGTGTTGTGCACGAGTAGTGTCTTTTGCTATTTTTCGTTGAGCTTGTTCAATAATAATTTTTTAATATCTTTATAAGCGATATCGTAGAAATGTATATTCGTAAACGAATCGTTGGGTTTTAACAATTTTATACATGTATAATACACCTTAGTTTCATATCCGATACACATTATCCGTCTTAATGTTTGTATTTGCCTCTTGTATAGATCGCATAATTGCCGGTATAATATTGTAAATGCAACGTTTTTATCGGAGCGTAATAAATTACGCTGATATTTCATGTATTCGATATCGCCTAGTGTTTTCAATTTATATAATTTATATAAGGACTATAACCACCGTATTCTTCGCAAACTTCTTCGACACAGTCATTATAAACTTTCAATTCCCATTGTATTTTATTATCCATTTTCTCTAATAATAGTGGTATAATTGGTATTGTTTTTTTCTGTTCAATATAATTGGGACTACAAGACCACTTTTTTATCATTCAATACCACCACCAAATTTGGTTGGTGGTGGGAGCTACAATACAGCTCAATAACGTTACAAACGTTGGTGGTATCATTTTGACTCCCTCTGTACTACTTGGCCACAATGTGCGTCTATGGATGGTGCTTTGCTTTGCATACAATCCACATCCGGCGGCCAGTTTCAAGGTCACTGAGGACTTATGGTCACCTTGTTTCCGTTTATTAAATAACTAGTTTTATTATCAAGGCTACTAGCGAGTGAATTAGCTTAGTGATAACGATGCACTTATTCAGCCATGCGTAGATTCGTGTTCTAAAATATACACCATTTGCCATTTTTTGTCATATTATTTCTTTCGAAATACTCCAAATATTGTGCTTGTCAAGTCAAACACCTTGCTTGACTGCGAGTTTGCATTGCCTACATTGTATATGTACATGTAGATGTTCAGAAACGTTGATCAGTTTGTCAAGATTAATCCTTTGAACCTGACAACCCGCTATAGCGGAATTTGCAAACAGTGCAGATCTGAATCTGCACTTTTTCAAGTACTTTTCATAGTTTTAGAACAAAAACACCCCATTTTCATAAGTGGACTAGTCTGAAAATCATTCTGTGACGATTGGATTGGTTGCAAATTAAACATATAAAAATCATTCCAGTTACTTAGGGGTGAAAGGGTTAACTGAGAATATCGTTTACTTGCCCTGAATGATTACTCACCTATACAAGCAGTTTTTATTTTATTTTAATTAATATCAGTGAGCAATCAGAAGTCATTTCCAGAACGACGCCGTTGAATTTTAATTTGCAAATTAGAATTTATAATATGAGACTGTGACTGGAGAAACAGGGCTTACGTGTTTGGCGACCAGCGTAGACCCAGATCAGCCTGTCCATCCTCACTGTTCGCTATTACATCAATGAAACACCCGTCATGCTTCTTATAAGCCATACGGATCGTTATCAGCCTACAGAAGTGCTCTATTTAAAACTGATCTGGGCCAACACTGATCACAAATCCTATAAGCACTATTTCTCCAGGCATAGCCACATGTAAAGAATCCTCGTTGTAAATCAAATTTTCAAACTTCACAAGTCCACATTCTGTAAAAAAAGAAAGAAAGGAGAAATAATTAAATGATACGGTTCCGATACTATTTAAACCTAGAATGTGTCTGTGACTGGAGAAATGGGGTTTGTGGTAGTTGTTACCAGTGTAGGTCCTGTTCTAATAGCAAACTCATATCGGCCGGTAACAATATATATTGTTTGTTAGAAGTTTGATATGGGTTTCATTGATGGAATGGCGAACAGTACATATCCTGATCACACTGTGCGCATGCCCAGGCTTATCTGGAGCTACACTGGTCGCAAAACCCATAAGCCTTTAAAAGTCTACCTCATCAGATCCGGAACCTGTCTATGGGAGGACGGACGTGGAACTGACGGTGATCAATATGGGATACTCGGCCGCACTGGGTAACCCGACCTCGGACAACTACACACAGACAGCATCGGACTTCTGCGCCGAGGTACAAACATATAATGCGGCTGTGACTGCCGAGAAATGGGGCTTTTTATGGGATTAAAGGTCCAAACTAAAAAGTAAACTTACCAGCAGTATTTTGCATGTTATAATTATTTTGATTCTTGCTTATATCTAATTGTACAGAGATAATGTTTTACATACGTATTTTTTTTAAATATATCTTATAATGAAGTCGGAGGCCATTTTGAACTTTAAGCTCTAAAACAATTACCATACTTTTTTTTAAAATGCATATGAGCTATTTCTTTCCTTAAATGGTTCAAGTTGATAATCAAGGGTAAAAAAGGAATGAACATTTTAGTCTCCGAAATGACCCTACTACTTGTACATGTCTTGTCGTAAGTATCCACAGTCATGTCCATACGTATTCCAATGGCTGCCGTTTTCCGTCTTATTCTCCCTTTCATCCATGTTTCACTATTAGCACTCGATAGTGGTCCATTTCACAAAAGCATTCCGTATCCATTTGTATGTTATCTTTGGTGGAGTATATTATATTCTGCTAATGCTCACTGTATTTTCTTCGTAATTCAGATCGACACGAAGTACAATGCGAGTGACCTACTGCACAATTATATCGGATGTCAGGTTACGGAATTCCAGTAAGTAAGACACGACATTTAACGTTATGTATTGAAGAAAATGGGCATTAGAAGTGTATTACAACAGGTAATAATTTATATACAAATGTCCTTACATTCATAATTGGAACGCACATTCAACGTATTGCGTTTATATCAGTACATTACATCAGCCCCATGGTGTTATTCCTTAATTAAAACTACACACAAGAGAGTGTGCTAAAACATACAAATGGAACCGATAATGAAAACCTTTGAGGTGATAGTGTTGGTATTATATGTTATTCGACTGATGACGCATTCTTAATCCTCACTACGCTGGAGACGGAAATGGTCGTCTGCTGTTTTTAATGTTTGCCTTAATTCTTAACAAAAAACAAATAGCGCTGTCAAACAGGTTTTTGTCGAGAAATATTGAAAATAAAACATTTCCTGGCGGAGCGGACCCGGCGCCCACCCCCTTCAATTCGGCGAATAAAGACTGTTTGTGCTCTAATATGCGCCAGAACACAGGAAATGGGATGTAGATATCAAAATTACTCCGGGGTGGGTAGGGTGGGGTGGGAGGTAGCGACGCATGTCCCCGGAGCCCCCTTGCCGTGTCCCCTCATTGACGAATGAGCAAACATGTAGTAAACTATTTAAAAAGAAGAAGTTTCTCCCCCCCCAACCCGAAATCCTGGATCCATGCCTGCATATTGACATGAATAGTGCATGCAGTAGTATACCAAATTCTTCTTTCAGCCGAGGCAGTTTGGTTGTGCGCTTTTTCCTCATCATAGTATCCGTTGAAAACGTACTGCCGACGCAGGTCGACGTGAAAGCCGTTATTAGCAGTGTAGTTACACTGGGCCGGTTTCACTTGGAAAAAGATACCATTATTGTGGGACCGATTACCGCTATTTTCTACAATCCAATAAGTAAGTTCGCTGCACAAACGGTTATAATGCGGGGAATACAGTGACCGTTACTGTGGGACCGGTGACGGTTATTTCCTACAATCCGATAAGTCGGGTTGCTGCACAAACGGTTCTAGTGCGAGGAATACAGTGACCAGAAATGACAATTATTTATTTTTTGTAACAAAAATGAGACATAAAGCGAGAAAAAAAGAATTGTACATGTTATATGTAATGTAAGTTTATATTCAATAAGCCAACTGGCCCATGAGCATGTACAACATATACAGACATGAAATAAGAAAATGGATGCATGACTAATGGCATAGAACATATACATCTACATATTTATACACATTCATTTTGATATACCAAGCCATTAGGAATATGTTGGACTAAGATTAAGAAATCAAAACAAAGGGGGGGGGGGGGCGGTGTGAAAACATCAAACAAAATTCTAACACGGGGAGAAGATACACAGCCTTGCAATATAATGACATTTGCTTATTTCAGCTAAACCGTTTGATATAAAATGTGGTTTCTTAAGGCAAATGCCTTATGACCTTATGAATGTGCATTGCAAGCTTTCTGATGATTGTTTTATTTTCTGAACAAATCAACTCTATGAATTTTAGCATACTTGGTCGTATCCAAAAACGCCGAAGAATATATGTTTTACCCAACTCGAAATACCTCGGACCTTCTAGTACAAAATGGTATTCGTCTTCTAGTATCATATAAAGAGAGCATAATATTATGCGATTTTCAATCGTTGTTTTTATTTGGTTTGTCCATCTCCCAGATTCGATGTCTAAGCGATGTGATCATGTTCGTAACAGTTACTGTGTCATAGAAACTCTAAATTTTGCAATTGTGATATTAGTTAAGTATGCTTTAAAAGAAAAGCTTGCGACATTATTGTAAAACAATTATCTACTGCTATCATGAAGTCTTTCATTCCAGTTTTGTATAAATTGGTCACTTAGTCGTTGTTTTACAAGTGACAACAATATATCTATATCTCTAACGCCCTGGTGTGTCCAAGCATATCCAAGACCTAACCGAAATAACAAATCACGAGTTAGTGAGGCCCAGTTATTTTTTTTTTTATTTATATTTATTTTCTTTTGAGTTACAAACATACATATTACATAATAGGAAATATATGCATGTGTAGTCACTGGGGTGTGTATGACAGTAGGGCACGAGTCCATTTTAGTTCAATTGTTTTAATACAGTGGAATCTCACTATACCAAACACTAAGCGTACCATCGGCGTGTTCGTTAGAGAGAGGTTCAATTCTACAACTCGTGTATATCAAAGCTACGCTCTTCCACCAGGTCATGGGCCTGATAGCTGGTAATTGATTGTTTACAGTGGAAAACTCACCATACCGGACACCATGGCAGTGTTCGGCATAGCGAGGTTCCACTGTATTTGCATTTTATTGTAGCCGGCTGTCATGTACACAATATATAACAGTATCATGGTATCTATCTATACTATCGGTAAATGTTTACACCTACTTGAACCCATTCAACACCAAACGCTAGTTTTAATAGGTATAGGATTCTCAAAGAACTAGATATTCCACTACCTAAACACGACGCCTGGTGTTCCATTTCCAACGCATACGACCGTATAGCGTTTGAAAGACTGTGTAGCGAATTTAACGTTTCAAAAGACGCGAACTGGAGACAGAAAGAGTTCTGGTACACTTTCGGTTTAGGTGACGTTTACATAACGGGTATGGGGTTTCTGAAGAACCCAAGGGATCCACCACCACCAATAAAACCAAAAAATACCGACTTCGTGCCACCAGTACCATGGTCTTTCAAATCGGCCCACTTTGATTTAATTCAGCAACCTACGCCTTGAAGAGTGGTTTTCTGCGCGCGCTGTGATCGTCTTTTACACGCTGCGCGTAAGCAGTGGCACGCAGACTGGCCATCGTCTCGTTCTCCAATTTCTCGGATCTTTTTTCGGGGTCGGCAGGCAGTCGTCCGGTCGAAACCGCACGCTGCAGCCTCTCCTCGTAGACGACGGCTCGCGCGTCACTTATCCTATCTGCTATAGCTTTCTTGAGTCTCAAACCTCTGAGGCAAATTCCCCAACTCTTAGCTTGTTCTCTCATTTGCTTTATGGTAGGCATTATACTGAATATAACCAATGTATTCTTATCTCTAATAGGGTGTCAGTTGATATTTATGACAGATTGTTGTAATACACTGAGTATAACCAATGGATAACTTATCTCTAATAGGGTGTCAGTTGATATTTATGACAGATTGTTGTAATACACTGAGTATAACCAATGGATAACTTATCTCTAATAGGGTGTAAGTTGTCGATATTTATGACAGATTGTTGTAATACACTAAGTATAACCAATGGATAACTTATCTCTAATATAGTGTAAGTTGTTGATATTTATGACAGATTGTTTTAATATACTGAGTATAACCAATGGCTTTCTTATCTCTAATAGGATGTAAGTTGTGGTATGACAGATTTCTGTATTATACTGAGTATAACCAATGGATTATTATCTCTAATAGGTAATAGGGTGTAATCTCATTGATAACTTCTTATCCGGTCGAGGAAGTATCGTGGTTGCTGAAAAATATTTTCCACTCTTCTCATCCACACCCGCCGAACAGTGGGAGAAAATCCAAGTAGTATATAGGAGTCCAAAATGATACCACCTTCTTGATGGGAGCCACCGCGCTTAGCGGGGGGGGGGGGGGTGGGGTGGGGGGGGGGGGTTCCAGAGGGAGGTGGTATCATTTTGACCCCCTATACTACTATGTTCTTTGGGTAAATACTGCGTGGGGATCATTTATGTTAGATAAAAGCACTGGATTTACTCAGGCCGGGGTTACTCGCCTCAAGTAGACCAGCAGACTAATATATGTATTTAGAATAGGTCTTTATATGGCGCCGAGCAATATGATACTACGAGACGACCCGGTTGACGGTTACAATAATCAGATCGTAATCGCCACCGTCAATCAAAACATCTGCAACAACGGGAACGTGAACGCGGATATCATCAAGCGCACCCCCAACATGCTCGGGTTCATCAAATCTCGATTGGGAGTTGAGGTTGGAAATTCAAATAAATTTGAAAAATATTTCATAAAACCGCAAGCACCCACCCCAGTACCCCCAAGTCAAGTTCCCCCAATTCTTCCAATCGCGATTGGATTGGAACAGGAGCGGGAACTAGTGTCACAGCCCACGAGGATGAGAAATTAGGGCTCGTCGTCGCCCTCGTGGTGATCGGACTATTAGCGCTTTGGTTTTTGAAACTCTCGGGAGACTAAAAGTAGGAGACCGGCGATTGCCACGATTAAAGCGCAAGCATTATCGGCGAGCCATCCGGCCGTTTTTGATAATATAGATTAGCCTGAGTGCCACCCCATGGTGGACATAATAGTGACTCGGATCTGGTCCCTACCCCGCAATGCCGACATGGGCGAGGCGAAACGGATCCTCTTCTCATCCATGCCCGGTGATGTTTGCAATACTCGTAAATACCGGTACGATGACATCTCTCGTGACTACCTGTCTTCAACCACGCACACTTAACTAGAACCATTATGTGATGTATATATACTGAGTACATGTATAACCAATGGATTCTTATCTCTAATATGGTGTAATCTCGTTGATAACTTCTCATTCAGTAGCTGAAAAATATTTGTCCACTCTTCTCATCCACACCCGCCGAACAGTGGGGGTAAATGCAAGTAGTATATGGGAGTCCAAAATGATACCACCTTCTTGATGGGAGCCACCGCGCGTAGCGAGGGGGGGGGGGGGGGGGGGGTGGTCCAGTGGGAGGTGGTATCATTTTGACCCCCTTATACTACTACAATATAGATAGATATGGACGAAACAACTTAATCATCCCATCAGAATCTTCACTGATCGCAATTATTTTATTAGATTAAATATTACATTAAATGTCTCATTCCGATCGTCAAGTGTGAAATGAGTTTGTTAACGTCCCAGCAACAGCAAAAGGTCACACAATGATGGAATCCAAGTTTGACGTATGTATCATTCGACAGACCAGTTGGATGGAAATATTATTAAAATGTTTACATGCCCTCGGGTAGGTTTTGAACTCACAACCTTCAGTAGTGAAGTCTTGTACTCTGTCCCTGAGCCACAGCCCATCCGAGACTAGTGTGAAAGGTTCGAGTCAATATTAGCAACAAGCAGTATAATGTGTTGTATGTATGAATGTAACGTGTTTTATAGGAACAAAAACAAAGACGAAAAGGTGTGTTGTTGTTTTTCTTAGTATGCGTGCTTGGTCGTAAGCCAGGTCGGACAGAGCAGTTCAAGTAATTGTGAACAATGAGGGTGGGGGTGTGTCTACATGTTTCGTTAATTGATATTCGTGTGCATATAGATTATTGAATGGCTCCCATATCTTGTCAAAATTGTTTAGGTTTGATTCCTTCAGTTTGTTTTTTTCAATATCGAATAGATATCTTACATCAAATTTTAACCAATTTATATTATAGGAATGAATGGCCTTTTTGTGGAATTTATCGGGGTATAAACTTGGGAAAGTCGCGGGAATACTGGACGAATGCCGGAAGGCCTTGTCTAGTATTCCCGTGACTTTTCCAAGTTTATATCCCCGATAAATTCAACAAAAAGGCCATTCATTCCTTATAATTCCAGCATTTGAAATAAATTCATCAAGAACATGTCAGTTCTGTTTATTTTCCGTTTTCATAAGAATTATTTTAACTGTGCATCACGGTTGCGGAAAGTAGTTCGGCGTGGGAGTTTACTGGGATATAAATTTTGGACAAAGACTTGCTACGGGCCAATCAACTGTTAGAGCATTGTGTAAATATTTTTGTGCTGGAATTATTTGGGGTTATTTCTCTCATTTTACACTTATAGATATATAGTTTAGTTCTCATAAGTATTTTATTAAAAACTATTCCATATTTAATTGTTCCAAACAAAAAACGTTCAATAGTTAGTTCCACACTGTTTATACCTTTGCAATTATCAGTAATTCATGTTTTAAAAGAAGATAGAAATGTTTGTATTATTGGACTGTTCCAGAATAGATGTTCGATTGTTTCTACTTCTCCGTGACAAAACGTGCAGGAATTGTTTTGTCTAACGCCGATTTTATGTAAAAATGAGTTTGTGCCTTGTATTCTGTGATTTATTCTATATTGGAAAAATCTCAACTGAATGTCTAATGTGGTTCTAAACGGTAAGCGAAATGCATACGTCCAACTAAACCAACGATCTATATTAAGAACAGTGTTCCACTTATCAATATCAGAGGGCTGAACTCGATTGTTTATTTGTACATTATATATATCTCTACTCCCTTTTGGACTCTTTAGTATATATGATAGCTGAAAAGGCATATATGGTCCAATAAAACTTGGGACGTCTGTTGATATTATATTTAATATACGCATCGCAGATCTTATCGCGAGTATTATGCCATTACAATCTATACATTTTATGTTTAACGCATTGTATTTATCAGTAAATTCTTCGTGTAATAAAAACAATCCATCGTGTTTAAGCAAGTCCCGTACCAACGATATGTTATTACAGTGAAACCGTTGGTCAGCAATCGGTTCGTGCCGACTTGGCATTTGTTATTGTAACATATAGATTGTACAATGAATTCCTCGAAAGTCGTTGGTATTAGTATGTTCGAAAAATCAGCGTAAGATTTATAAATGTCTTTCCAAATGGCATTATTTATTCAATGTATATTCTATAAATATAATTCGGTCCATATTTAATAAAGTTTTTCAAAAAAGGGCAAACATGTAGGTGCAGATCTAACCATTTAATATATCTTTATTTGAAATTCTTCTTATCCACGATACTTTCATTGCCGATATAAAAGATTTGGCATCTAGCATTTTCAGCACACCAAGTTGGTACAGTTTAAAAACCACATCACGTTTGATCCTGTCTATGGGACCATTCCATAGATAATTGAAAAATAGTTTATTTAGTTGCTTGATTACATTCATGTTAGGACTTGGTAAACTTAAAAATATATGGTTCACTTTATATATTGTTAGTGTCTTAATGACGGTTAGTCGTCCTAATGGTGTTAAATTACGCTTTAACCATTGCGCCAGTAGTGCCCTTATTTCTTGAATCTTAGCGGTGTAATTTAGATCAATAAGTCTGCTTAGATCGGTTGAAAAACGTACGCTTAGCAATGTAAAGGTAGCTTGGTCCCATATAATGGTGTCTCATTGCATATCGTATTAGTACTACCAGATTTCGATCCAAACCATATCACTCTAGTTGTATCGACATTGAGTCCAAGGCCAGATATTTTCGCATATAATTGTACCACTAATAAAGTATGTTCTAAAGATCTAGTTGGGCCATCTAAGACTATGGATGTGTCGTCAGCGTATTGTGATAATAGGAACGTGTTTCCATGTATACTGATACCTTTAATATTTGGGTTATTCCGTATTAGATTGGCCAGTATTTCGGCGCATATTACAAATATGTATGGTGATAGGGGGTCACCTTGTCGACAGCCTCGTTCAATGGGTAGCCAGGATGATAGATGTCCATTAACTACTACTCGTGATTTGATATTATTATATAATATTTTTGACCAGTTCTTATTGATTGACCAAAATTTAGAAAAAGTCAAAAGCTTTCTCAAAGTCAATAAGTAATAAGAGACCTGGTATATCATTATTTGCTGTATAATCGATTACATAATATACCGTTCTTATATGTTCTCCTACATATCTGTCCGGTATAAACCCAGTCTGGTCTTTCTTTATAATAGATGGTAGGATTGTTTTCATACGGTTAGCTATTGTTGCGGAAGGAATTGTGTATTCCACATTTAATAGAGAAATCGGCCGCCTATTCTTCAAGAGTTGTTTATTTATATTTCCTTTTGGGATACACGTTATAATTCCTTCTTTTTGAGTAACAGATACTTCTCCAATAGAATAGCTATAATTCAATGATGTAATTTAAAAGTAGCCAAGGTCCGTCCAAAAGAATTAAAAAATTCAACAGAAAATCTATCCGAACCAGGGGATTTTCTATTAGACATGTTTTCCAAAGCAAAAGCTGCTTCTGACAACTTAATTTGACCTTCTATGTTATTTTTCTGTTTTTCTGACAATTTTTGAATTTCCATACTGTTAAATATTGTGTTCAAATCGACATTACTAGTTTCTTTGACGGAATAAAGTTTGTGTTAAAATGTCCTAGTTTCTTCAATAATGCTATTCCGATCTGTTAATATACTACCATTACTTGCTTGTATGTTTTGCATTGCCTTACTAATGAAATGTCTATTTTCCAGGTTACACAAATAATTAGTTACTTATTCTCCGTCTTCAATCCATCTTTGCTCTGGAAAGTATAAAGTGACCTTGCATTTTAATACGTCTCATCTCTTGCAATTCGTTTCTCTTTAATTTTAATTTTAGCTGGATACCGATAAGTGTCATTTACAAACATGTCATAAAAAATATTATTATATTTTATGTTATTGGTATTACATAGTTTTAACCAACACTTTATGATGTGCAAATGCCTCCTCACTATAAAAGTAGTGCGTCCAAGTCTTCATAAATGAAATCATTTTGTGTGCATTGCTTTAAACCTAACACATTTTTGCAAAAACTCAACTGAACCCTTTCAACAATAGTCGCTTGTGTGAACACTCAAATCTCAGAACCATAATGTAAAACAGGTACAATAAGTACAAATCCAATCAAATCCAAAATTTGCTTAATGGGTTCATTAACAAATTTCTGTAAATATTTATTTAACTGAAATATGGCCTTACGTGCTTGTCCAGATAAAGTATTTGTGGTTTCTGCAAAGGAGCAACCAGTTGTAAAGACAATACCTAGGTAAGTGAATTTGCTGACAATTTCTATCACCAAGTCACCATATTTAAATTCAATATTTCTTCTTAACATACCAGCTTTGCGAAATACCATTATTTCGGTTTTCACAGTATTTACACTTGGCCTCCACCTCTGACAGTATTCATATAAAATATGCAAGCCATTTTGCAACCCAATCTCAAGAGTCAACAAACAATACAATGTCATCAGCATACAGTATACTCTTGTTCTAGATCATTCAAGTACATAGCAAATAAAAATGGTGAGAAACACTCACCTTCACAAACACTCACATACACTCCCGTATGACATATGAATTAATCACTATACATGTTGTTGACCTTGACCCTAGACTTCACCATTTTAACATCATAATATTCAGAATTTTTCCACGTACGCCAAATTTCATAAGTTTGTACCACAATATATTCCTAACCACATACTAAAAAGCCTTATAGAAATATACAAACAAAAAATGACATTTTGTTACAGTTAATAACATGTCAGATTAAAAATGCATACCAATGTATAACGAATACACTGTCAACCGTGCCCATGCCAGACCGAAAACCGGCCTGTGCCTCAACATTTACATTGTACTCTTCAGCCCAATGTGATAACCTGTTATTTAACACCCTTGTAAATAATTTACCTAGTGTGCTAAGTAAGGTAATGCCAAGATAATTGTCGACATTTGATGTACTTCCTTTTTTATGTAGTGGCATAAAATCTCCACAGGACCAGGCTGTAGGGAAATAGGCACTATTAAAAACTACATTAACCCCTTTATTCAGATATGACGTTAACGTAGCAGTCCCATGCACATCAAATTAATTTATCGACGTATATGGGCCACTACTCTTACCAGAGTTCTATTGTTTAATTACGGTACGTATTTCGTCATAGCTAATTGGAATATCTAGCTCTGCAAACATTGTTTGCAGTTCGCCTTTAATATATGCATCATTAAAATTTACTACGTCATCATCAGGTATGAAAAATGGTGTATCAGGACTATTCAAGGCTTTAAAATAGCGCATGAAATCAGACATTGGAATATTCGGTTGCGATCTGCGTGTATGTTTTTTCAACAGTTTCCAGTACTCCTTTGCATTATTAAGTCTCACCTGGTTTAATTTCTCTGTTTGATTCTGATCATAAATCTGGCTCTACGGAGAGCAACTTTATAGTCAGACCTGGCTTTAACCATACCTTCCCGATTATGATCAGATTTATAGTCTCGATAATTATTCAAAAACTCATAAAATGTATTCCTTTTCTCAGCGCAGACATCATCAAAGCATGACGCTGTATTGTAATTTATGGTAGATTCTCGTTACTGTGCATGTACATGTATTTTCTTTTTAAAAGGAGCAGCATATTTTCAAGTATATTAGACAATGTTGACAAAGTGTCATCTATGTATGTATAATTAATATCATCATTATGAATAGTATTATTTAAATCAAGATCGGCAGCCATTTGTTCCAATTTACCAATTGTTTCTGTATTATTAAGACTACTCAAATACTTGTCCACATGTTCCGTATTCCATGTATAACGATACGTGTCCGTGGTATTGCGATACTCATCATTCATCAAATTGTCAATCAAATCGATTGTGGTGTTTTCAAAAGATATTTAAATTACACTGTGGTCTGATAAAATGTTAGGATCACCAACATTAAACGTGTTTATACTGTTTAATAATTTCGGACTCACAATAACATAATCCACAAGGCTTTGCCCCCGTGAGGTTGTGCATGTAAATTTACCTACACCAGCATCTTCACCGCAACGGCCATTCCAACAATAAATTGCCATTTTGATTTTAACACATCATTATCGAGTGATGCACGTGGAATAAGTTCATCTGTCATATAGTCATCTGGTAAAGGGAGATAATCAAAAGTATCATCGGTAACATAAACAGGGTTGTCACGCGTTCGTGCGTTCATATCACCGCAAAGGATAAATAAACATGTTATATTAATCAGATATACTATCGGCCTGCCTGCCTGTCTGCCTGTCTGTATGCATGTCTGCATGTCTGCCTTGCCCGCCTGCCAACCTGCCAGGCACAGCTTGCCTACCTTCAACGAATACAAAGGCAAAGGGGTTGGGTCTCAGATCGGCGCATTGCGACCGTCAACTATCTAAAACACACGTCTTGCTTTGTGTTTACACCACAAGCTTTCACTACAAATATATTTACCGGTGTGTTCAGCATTAAATCAGACACTGTGTAGGCATATCAAATAACATTTACATTTAGCATAAAGCGGATTATCCTGTATTGTTGGGAGACATTGGCAACTAGTTTTGAAGGGCTGTTTGATTACGTGATTCTTCACAGTTGGTTATTGTTTCATTCGTTATATACATTCTCGTTTATCGATTGGTCTGCGTGCCGCGCACCTAATCGGTGCTCCAGGTGAACGACTCGGTCATCGGACCCGGAACATGACACATTCAGCAAAACACGTCTCTATCCATGATATACCAGATGTTATGTCGCTGAATTGTAGGTTAACTAACCATTGTCAAGGTCATTACCAAGGCCAGGAATGATCGAGACAAATTGTCTCCCCTATTATCATATGCACCAAGTATACTTCAATTGTTATGACGTTATGGCCAATATTGCTTGTTCTAACGAACGAAAAATGCAGTTGAAGTGTAAGGGATAGGCGAGAGTAGATAAGTACACGTAGTCACTTAATCACTTATAATGTACACTATATTACATGGGGAACACACAGGAATACATGATACATTGATTGGATGCGAAACATCACTGTACTGTGCATGATACTATTCAATTACTACAAGGTTGTAAGCCAATCGACTGTTATACTTAACGCAACTTAAAAGCTATAGACGAATACACTCAGTATGTGGTATCTCAATGGTCCCGTAGTGGACAATAGTATGAATGCACAAGTACTTTGATGATCGCTAATCAAAGTGAAATAACATACAAGTATAACATGGGCAGAACGCAACATTGGAGGACAAATGACAATCATCTGAGCTACCCCAGTGCTGGCGTATCTCAATAGATAGTGGTAACCTCTGAGTATGCGAGGTCCCAAGGTCTACCTCACTCCCAGTATGAGGATAGTCAACAATATGGCTATAATCAAACTTCAAGTGGATTAATCCATAAACAATATATGTAGTCTTACTACAACTCCTTTAGCCATGATATGCCATGATAGGAGTATTACCATAACACTATCAAAGTACATGTGTATTGCCTATGCAATATATTTTCCAAAGTAAATGAATGTCAAAGTCAAAGCCGAATGTGGTTACATCACATGATAGTCAATAATGATAGTGTTCCGGAAGCTGGTACCGGAAGTAAAGTTCCACAGGTAGTATTATTTCCGGAAATGGTGGACCAGATGTAAAGTTCCTATGGTATCACTCGACTGTAGCAACCCGGATGTGGTGGACCGGAGGTAAAGTATCCATGGTGAATCATTGGGTTGTAATACCGGAAGTGGTAGACCGGATGTAAAGTTCCGATATAATACAAATGGCGATTATCACGTTGGCTAAGACGCCGGGAAAAGTTTCACCTTAGGTGACATTCAACTCGGTGGTAGTATAATCGATATGATATGTGTATGGCGTTTTCACTTCACTAAACTATGGCTGTGACTGTCTGCTGAACGCGATGTAGCTATCCCACACTGCTCTATACAGGCCTATACCCGGAGCTGCTACACACACTGCGCCAGACAGACGTACGGTCACTCGGACGACCTTGTACTCTGCACTGACTGGGGTCTGCCCTCAACGAGTGGACCAAAACGTCCAATGTTGCCCGCTGGAGCGATCTCAAGAGGCTACAAAAATGAAATGAGTCTCCAATTACTGGACGAATACGCACAGACAGACAGACAGGATGCACAACGGACTAAAACGGGAATCGAACAACGGCAAATCACTGCTGAAATAAAATGTTGTAGATACATACCAAAATCCTCCGTGTCACTGGTGAATACAGTACTATCCTTCTGTTACCAGAAAATATGTGTCCCACCAACACATAGCGAGACATCGCTTATATATGCACCAGTGAAACCATGCACGGAATAATAATATGCCTACCCCTCGTTCGACATCTCACATAAATATTACAAAAACCATGGCTTTTGCCATTTCACCGTGGGTTATATTGCATAAATATATGTTCCCACGCCATAAATTCAACCAAACTAGTGTACAGCCTTCTTCGCGGAATAAATACCATCCAACATGGTATATCCCATACTACCATAAATCTGCACACTATAGACCCAGATCTCATAATCCGAAATCTACTCGACTGGTCTCGACAATGCGAAGGTCGCTTTTTTGGCCCCGACAAACCCTTCCATATCGGTCCTACGGCTATACACTCAAATGCGAGTGTAGCACATACTAAACTCAAATATCGTGGTCATTTACGGAAATATCACGACACAAAGCATCACCAGTATGGGATCTGATATATCCGTGTTGGCCAGTACCAGGCTATGCTGAAACACTAACCCGTAGCATACATAACAGGGCAGACCATGGTATGGTCTGGGCTATATACTGGCTTCACCTACAGAAGGTCCCTTATCTGGTGACACGCGGACAAACTCGGCTGGCACGGATAGTGGACATCCGTAATACTAAAAGGTATTTTCCCTAGCGAAACCAGCATACGCAGTCAACGAGTTCTCTACCACACACATGCATAGTCTGTGGCAAATATGGCGTGACATCAGTAAAACATTGCTCCTAAAATGGACGTGTATTTAAATCCGCAAAAAGGACACGCATAAACGTATTTCCACCAATACAACATAAACCCCGTTATTACACGCACATTGTACATGGGAAATGTACATGCTAAATCACAGGTATGTAAACATCACAGGTGTGTGAAATCACATGTATGTGGAATCACAGGTATGTGAAATCAATAGTACGCACAACAATACAAAACCGTACCACACATCACAAATATACAATTATACGGAATCCAGAATGTACAAGAATGCACGTGTCACGCGACAACCATCGCAATATTAAAATGAACTGCACATTTAGATAATAACAACTTCCTCTCAAACATTAATACATACTTGTAGTTTCCGTGTCGATACTGGTGATATGATACACATTCACGACAGGACACTATATATAGCGCATTAGTGTCGTTCATATCTCGTGCACGTTAAGTGCACTAAGTGGCACATTTATCTCAAGTGGTACATTTAGCTTGTGTCCATACTGATGATAGGACACATGCCCTAGTTGCTAGATTTGCTTCACATATAACATGTTTTGTCAACCAAACACTGCCAACGATTCTAAGCACACGTTTCTTTACAACACTACACCACAGTGTAATGCATAAATTACCACAAGGCATGTAACTTAGTTTACAAACCGCATTTATCTGACAACGTATAATATTCCTTCGTTCACGAAACGTTTCCAAATGACAAATCACGATCCGCCGCTCAGGCACATACATTATCTTGACTATACAACGAATTAATGTGTCTGAACTGATCCGTTGCATAATCATATACAGCATTATCAGTAGAAGGAAACTTCTGAACCACGTCTGGAGAGTGACCCCATCGACAGCATATTAACCTTCTCGCGGTGACCCTGTCGATTTGTAGCTGACTGAGTGTGGATGTTAGGATCGTGAATGGTTGATACGACTATTATATAAATAGTGCCCTTTGTTTGTGGGAATATTATGGATTATCCCCCCGAGGAAGCAGAATAATTCATAATATTCCCCTCAACAAAGGACAATATTTATATATTAGTATACCTCATCGTAAAGTATCAAATGGAATACGGAAATTGTATACATACATGTTGAACTAACTATTCTTTGTTCGTGCCTACCGCATCAAACATACTAATTTACTTTTATGTTCGTCTTCATCTAAATTGTCTGCACCTAAATGATACTCTTTTGTGTTGGTGGGCCGTTAAGCAACATTCTATTTCATTTTTTCATGTTGTGAAATCATTCCTCGATGCAAATTTACCAGTTAACATTAAATAAGCATCCACTCACATGGAACTGGAATTATATGCGCATACACTGGCTACTTGTCGATTATAAATAAACACCCAAAGGCAATTCGTCGGTAATAACGTGTGACAACAATCGCTGGACAGGAGGACCTGACTGTCAACTAATAGGTGGGTATATATGGGGCAGAGTATATGTATCTTTCAATATTTGGAAATAATTTTCGTCTTGCAAATAGTCCAGTGATTTATATAGGTTACCGAACTGAGGTCGCTAGCACTCCCTCGCATTTAATTTAATGAAAGTATGTGAGCAATAACTAATAGTTAGAGCATCGTGCAGGGCGTCCTTGACGTTAGAACGTCAGAATGTGTAGCATTGATGTCATTTGTCTGTTTGACGTCGCGTGCCGCCGCAATTCGTCAATTCTAACATCAAATAAAAAAACAAATGTCGTCAATAGACTAAGGTCAACTAATAGACGAAGGTCGTCAATTCTAACTTCAAATGGTATAGTGGTGTCGAATTTAGGGTGAACCTTGCAGTATGGTACTACTAACGTGTTTTGATTGATTTTGTTAGTTCAAGATGTGGATAATCGGAAACTGAATGATGACACGCTGGCAATTTGAGCAATTTTCAGAATTCAAGATGGCGTCCAAGATGGCGGCCAAAATAGGATAACGTTGTATATTGGTCAATAAAAGCTGATTTTCAAAGAAAATATTCGCGATCAGATTTCAGACAAAAACAGAATAAATTAAATTTCAACTTTGTATTGTATTCGGATAAAATCCAAGATGGCCGCCAAAGGTTGAATACGATTTAAATTAATATAACTAGGCAAATGGATTACGGAATTTTTTCGAACTTTGTTCGAAATTAAACAAAACTATTAAAACAGCGCGTAAATATTATTCCAGTCGTTTTTCTCAATTCAAGATGGCGTCCAAGATAGCCGACAGCATGCTTCAAGTATAAATCTTGAACATAGTAGTTTACATTAAAATAATTTTAAGGCGACATTTTGTGAAAATATGAAACAATATGATAATATATATCACATTTTAATAGTAACCTTCACATAGTTCAATATCAGTTGTATGCCGCTATCATATTAAATAATTTTAACACCACCCCCACCCAAAATCAGAAGGCAATTGCTTCATCCACAAATGAACAAGTATAAACGAGCTGAAAATCAGTTGATTTTGTCTTGTAATTTTAAACTCACCTCACCGAAGTTGCTCGACCACAGATGTGCACATATAATGTTTTTACCATAATGTATGGCATTGGTTATTCTTTAGGTTTATGGGTCTCCATTTAGTATATTGTTCTCTATTTACCAGTTGCTTTCTTTCTGTGATATTATTGTTTTCCGATCCTTTTTGGGTTTTGCACACGTCTACATATCGTTTCAACAATTTGCGCAGTCTCTTGGGTATTAATTGTGCCCCCCCCCCACCCCAACCCCCTGCCCATATTATGATGATTGCCCTATTATGATGAAATGCGTCTGTGACAGAACTGGACACGTGGAATCAAATAGCACATGCAGCGTTATTTTTTGTTCTGGTAGTCGCATTCGGTAATTATCATGCATTTCATAACCTTGGTAAGTTTGCTAGCCGTGTTCGGCTGGAGATTATCATGGATGGCAGAGTGCATGTTTGTACCATGTCTTGTTTGGGCATCGTGTTGTCTATTGTAGTTTCACTCATTTGTATTTGTATGTTCAATGGCTAATGCATGTATCAGTTTCAATATTTGCCGTGTGAAGTGTTTGTTGCTTTACTGCTGTCACTTAATATGACACTTGTGATATACACACATTCCCACCGATCGCCCTCGTTTTCACTATTCAAGTAAGTCTCATCAGCCCTTTTGTGAGCATTTATGCAGCTCTCCGTGGCATGAACAAGTACGTCTTGAGCAAGCATTCTGTGCACTAATCCCACAGGCAACAACTTTCATAAGTTCTGGCGGAGCAATCTCAGACACTCCTGTGGAATGGAATGGGCACTCCATAGGAAACAACCCAGCCATACAGTGATATGTTTGGCGGGTCCAGTGGATATGCTGCTTTCCAGATCATGGTTTGCAAGTGAGCCCGTTTGATGTGCTCATTCAGCGCATAGTCGGTCGGTGGTAATGTGTTAATTTTTGGAGTGTCCCTCTTACTCATGAATATGGTGTGTCGTAATTGGTTCATGGACGTTTGAGCCTGTATTTCCTTATAGATCCTGCCTACAAACCTATGACCAGCTGTGATTATTTCCATAAGGTGATGTGCGTTCCCCAAGTATCTGCAGACCGACATCATTTTTCACCATGTCTGCAGCCGCGGATACGTCTACTTGTACGTGGTTGATATTTCTGGTGAACAAGAGACATGACATAGCTGGTGATGATGCGTCTGCTTCTTCATGTTTGTACACACAGTCTTCCCCAACCATAGTCAGATTTTCGGAAGTTTTCTCTGTGCAAAATACTTTTATCAGCGACCTCTTGTTGTGTGTAGTTTTCATGATTGTATCGCTGGCAGGTAAGGGTGTTTCGAAAGTGAGATTGACAGTCGGACAGACAATTGATCCTGTTTGCCTGAGTCGCTCGTATCTCTTTATTGACCTCTCTATGTATCTGTCAAACACCAATATGACGCGATGATCCTTTTCGACGGCCGTTATGAAATTATGATGTACATGTATATATAACCTGCACATCTGGTGCCCTTGTTTCGTCTATCAAAACTGCAAGTTCATGCAGAATCGGTGAGTTTGTGCCTTTGCGCATGCTTCCATACTCGTCAAATATAGCTGGTGGAAGCGGTGCAAATTCAAAACAGGGCATTCTCTCTAGTGAAACACCGCGCTTCCGTGAAAATACAAGTACTCGTCCATAGAGCTGTTTCATGTCATACACTGCTCTAGCCCCTACACGTACCTCTTTCTTTATTGATTCCATTGTTACGACTTTCGAGTGGATAGTATTGTAAAAGCCAGTTGACAATGTCTTCGTAAATTCTGCTACCATACACACTCCAATTGCCAGTGCATCTTGTACATTCACGGTTCATCAGATACTCGATCATTTACCACATTAAACAACATGTCTGATTCTGGTTGTTCTAGTGGGTGAGGATACCGTTTCAGTTCATTTTTAATGTTCGTTCTGTCTGCTTGATCAAGTTTATTTCCTTTATGTCCCTCTTTCATTGTGTGTGTTTGTCTTTGTGTCATATTCATCGTCATCGCGGTCTTGAAACATATCTTCCATAGCTGGGGACACGGTACTGCAAACATGGTATGATAGAACCCAACGCGCCGTCTAATATCTCCAAGACATAAGCCCGGTTTTAATAGATCGTTGTCCACATGGAAACGTATCCTTATTATAACTGGGCCCTCGACTAGCCTCACTCTTTCGATATTTGGGCGGCTGGGAAAAGAGACATTTGTGACCAATGCATATCCTAATCATAGTGTTATTACACTCACAACATTGATCAGAAACTGTTGTGAACAATGTTGGATTGACTGAATGGAGTGGGTCCTGATCAGACTGTGCATCCAGGCTGATCTGGTGCTATGCTGGCCGCACATGCCTTATGATGCGTTTTTGGCCCATTAATGCGACCAGCATATACCCAGATAAGTCCGCACATCCGTGTAGTATGACTTCTCTTGACATACACTGTTTGCCTTTCAGTCACTGATGTAACGTTTGGTTTCTCAGCAAAAATGATAGATCCCACTCATAATTAAAAGTGTACCATTTTCCATACGGCACATCACATGCAATTTTTTCAAATGGTGCAAGGTCCGGCGGTGCATGTATAAACATATTTTTGTTTTGTAGACTTGTGTTTTAATGATTCACATTATTTGGATTTGAGAAAAAGAAAGAAAATCTGACAGAAATTGCATTTTGAAATTATTCAAGAAACAACAAAATTTAGTTAAAAATGAATATATGTAACATTTGGCGGCCATCTTGTATTCCATTTTAAATTTCACAGAAAGTTTCAGGTATATTCACCTAATATTTAATAAATGTTATTTACGACTTGATACCAATCAGTTCCTAAAAATCAGCTCATTTGGGCCATTTTATCATATTCTGGTCGCCATCTTGGACGCCATCTTGAATTATGTAAATTGATCAATGATGACAGCGTGGCATCATTCGGTTTCCAATTACTGACACACTGAACTACCAAAATCAATCAAAAAACGTTAGTAGTACCATACTGCAAGGTTGACCCAAATTTCGGGTCCCCACGACTCGACTAGTAGTTACTCTTGATTTCCCAGATTTGACGTAACACGTGGCGCATCGGGGCTACGTGTAAACAAAACGAGTATGCCAAGAAAATAATGCACGAGAGGATTTTACATGAGTGATGATTTAATATGATATTTATTTAACGAGTTTACTGATTTCATAAGAAACTCGGCCGTGCCGATATGATATCAGATACCGAGTTTAATAAAAATCATATTAAATCATCACAAATGTTAGAATCTATTTATTGCATAAGCACATATATTGAAGCTGTACATGTCGCCAAACCTGTTTTATGTAATAATTGTATTTGCATATTTATTACACTAGTGTAATATGATTTTTTTTACTGTATCATTAAACTGTGAGTGCCCATTGTATGCAATAAATGCGATACACAATCAAACTTGTCCAGATGAAATATAACACACTGAAACAGGCAACGGTGGGCAAGCTCACCTGGTCTTTCCTGATAGAGTTGACCTCACTAACTGATCACACATAATTTGGGATTTTCCCCCATTTGTATCGGATATTATTATATACGTACTTTCGTTTCCAATTAAAACACAATGCATCGTAAGACGACAATATTTTTTCCATATTGACGTCTCGTGAGTTCATATTGGTCGGTGCCAGAACTACGCTTCGCCTCGCTAAATAGTTCCTTCTAAATCACTACTAATTTAATAATTTATATACAGCATGTACATTTTTGTTAAGCGTATATAAATTGCGAATGATGTACGTATATAATAAAATTGTTATTTGATTTGTATGTGGGTATATGCCACTCGTTCCGCCGAGTTACGATATTGCGCCACTTTAGGAGCTCGTGCATATATCCGCTTTCAAATCAAATAACCTATAACTGTACAACCTAGCAGCAATTTTAGCACGTATCATCAATGTATTATGAAGGTGCATGGTTATTTCATGATCTAGATAAAATAAATGCAGTAGCGAAGTTTTAGTATCCTAAAGGTGAGATCAATTAGAATAACGTCAACGCATGTTACATGTACATGCGTATCAAACAGGGGCCTATCACAGCTCTTATATGTTTATTGTGATTATAGTTATGTATTCATAACGTGGGATTTCTGGTATGAACACAGTGGAGTCGACACATGCAGAAAGATATCCGCTACGGTGCACACTTATTAATAAAAATATAATATGCATGAGCATCACGAAATGCTGGATCCACCGTAGAAATGCATACCAAACAGTAAGAGGTAACACCTCGTTATAGAATACAACACGGTCAGTTACATGTATGCTACGAAATAGCACGTCAGAATGACAAATACGTATACAATGAACTGTAGTAATTATGTTTCACAATGTCTAGCAAACATTACTGTTTGTTTATCATATGCATGCTGGTTATCCCTGTGCATATTGATAATTCGATAAATTAGGCGACCATTTTGAACTCTGTTATCGTATATAATTTTATTTATTTATTTGTTAATGATATAAAATACAAACTAGGATAAAGTGGAAATGCCGCTAATATAGTATATTTAGCTGTTAATATGTATTTTTTGGAAAGTCCATACTTAGAATTACATGTACTTTAATATGCGGAAATAAATACAAATTGTGTCAGATATATTCCCGATACATTGCGTCTTTACAGTTTGCTCTTGTGTATTTTTAATACAGAATTACGACATTAACGTAATCTAAATTTTGCACTTACGAACTTTTTAGCCGTACGAAGTTTAGTGACACGGCCCCAGCATGTATTTAAAATTTGGCAATACATTTATGTTTATACAATTTGAATGCCACCATGAAACTTGTTATATCGTGAGAACGAATTTTTATTTCATGGGAACGAATTGTTATTTCGTGGGAACGAATAGTTATTTCATGGGAACGAATTCAGTATGTTGTGATTAGAGTTATGTATTCAGAACTTGGTACTTCTGGTATGAACAAAGTAGAGTCGACACATGCAGAAATATATCCGTTACGGTGTACAATTATTAAGAGAAATATAATATGCATGAGCATCACACAATGCTGGATCCACAGTAGAAATTCAATTAACTGTAGTAATTATTGTTGTAGATCACAATTTCACTTCTGGTCATGATGGCGGGTACAATCAGTTCGGCGTGGTGGTCCTTAATTGCGCAAAGGGTCCAGTAACGGGAAGGGGCGATATAGTGTCCTCATCTTCTGACATCCTTCACGCTAAGGCAATCCAGTGTCAGTATCAATGTCGAACGTATTTCCATAAATACCACACTCTCTCCGATTTTCTAAACAGCAGCGTACTCCTTCGTTTGAGCAGCAGCCACATATGTAGAGTACGGCATTTCAAATAGGGTGCCCTAGTGGCGTGCGGAATCATTTCCATAGTTGGAGTGGCGAAACAATGAATTAGAGACGGTTCTCTTTATGTTTAGAAACACGTCGTTATCCAGCCACATCTGTAATTTAGTTCCGCATGTATACGTTCGACATCATTGCATATGCCAATTAGTATTTTCGGCCATACCAGCGACGCCCATTGCTGGTAGTCTCCTCCACAATGAGTGACATTGGCTCTCGTCGTATCTGGGCGACCAAGCTAGCTACCTCACCGATATACGCGGGGGTAGTTGTTCCAAGTCCAGCCACCATAGGCATATACGGAGAGTCGGTCTCGATTAGCAGACGATCCAATGGCACCCTCCGCATCGCCTCCCTCTGCACAGAGTCAAAGTGGATGACTTTTCCTGCAAAGCCGAAGTAGCAATTAGGAAAGGCATTTCCACGTGTTGACCTCTTTATTGTCCCCCACAAAGCAATGTAGGTGGATCTGTTGGTCACGGGTGCAATTCTGGCGAACTAGCTTGAAACAGTCGGCGTATGCACTCCTTGCTTTATAGTCTTTCGTCGCCCCTTTGACGTGAAGTACCAGCACTTGTTCAGGCTTTGCCCAATGCAGTACGACATCTAGGATCCTTCGTTGTTCTTCCCATAAGCAGCAATTCACACTGTAATCTAGGCCTACTTCACCAAGGCCTGCGACATCCGGGCGCTGAAGCAGTGTCTTCATTTGTTGCCCTGCTCGCTGTACCTTCTTGGGATGGAGGCCGACAGCTATTACCCATTGTGGATCCGAGACTATCGGAATTCTTGACCAACTTTCCGGGTCACAGAACACCAACACCCTCCAGATTAGCCTTATTCTGGGGCGCAACCTCAGTATGTTGGTTTGCGATGGTGTCTATATCGGTTGTCTCGACACGTAGTTTGTCCGCTAACCGATCTAGATGAAAATGGCTGTCAAACAGCCGAACCTCAGTCCCAGATGGTCGAACCGCTTTTTCTTTTCTTTGGGGACTGGGTTAAGGCCGCACAACTCCTAAAGATAAGGGGGCTCCAGTGGTCAGAACCTTGGCATACGTCATGCGGCTCGGTGATAGCACCACGGGGGCCGAGGGCGTCCGGTCGCCTTCCCTGTGTGTCCGGGTAAGCTGCTTAGGACTTGCAGTGGAAGTCCCTGCTGTTGACGCCAACATCTGCAATCTTTCTTGGACAGGAGTGTCCAACGGTGGTGGTATGCCGGGTTCTTCCCTTTCAGTCGCTTCATCCACTTCTAGTAGGATTTCTTCTTCGCTCGCGCGAAGAGATGTCAGCGACTTTACGGGGCTAATGGTGTCGTCCTCATAGTCCATCATCAGCTCAGTTTCGGACTGTCGTTCCAAAGAGGACGGGGCTGTTTTAGCCTCAGCGTCAGTACGCATGGTGGCATCACTTGGAGAAGAGAACCTCCACCTCCGAGACGGGGCTGCTTCGGCCATATCGTCTTTGGATTTCGAGACATCAGTTTATGGAGTCTCGTAGTCTCGGCAATCGATACGGAGAGGATGACTCTGTTGTTGAAGACGGGGCTCCCTTAGCCACATTGTCTCTGGTCTTGGGAAATTATCTTGGTGTTGTCGGGTTTCCCTCTGGTAATATCCCTTCACAGGACTGAATAGTCGAAGACGGGGCTGTTTTAGCCACTTCGTCGTTTAGTCCTCTTCCAACTCTAGCCAATGCCGAGGTCAGCCGTCCTTTTCGGCTGCGCCGAGTCTTTTTGTTTAGCGTACTCGGCGTCGTCCAGCTGTACCCGAAACGGCGATGCATTACGGCTGGCTCATCACCTGTGATCCTGCTCATCAGGAAAAACATCACTAGCCAATATATGAGGCATGCTGGCGAGTTCATCGGCTCAAACGTATAAGACCGGGGCATCGACTATCCTGCTGTATTACACAATTTGTCCATAGCCCGGCGAGTCCTATATGAAACTGTGGTGGCCGGGTCCAGGATCAAATTACGGTTGGCAAACCGCAATAATTTTAGCGGATCTGCTTCCGGGCCTATGACCATTTCAGACAGAGTCTGTAAGCCCAGTAGGCGAAGATTCTGTAACCGGAACCTATGTAGCATTTCTTCAGTTTCGCCGTCGTGATAAACTGCAGGCACGTGCTACTGCTGAGCGTGCCGCTTTGCTGTCCGGGTCTTGACATCACAGTCATCAAATGGGCTTGACTGTCTGTGCACTCGTTTTGCGCCGAATATTAGCCCTTCTTTTAAGTGGGGGTCGTAACTTCTCCGTGTGGTCAGTCTCTTGAGTGGACGGGGCCGAAACGGCCAATACCTCGTCCAAACTGTCCAACGTATCCCCTCGTACCACTCTCTGGTCGCCCGTAACGCAAACCTCCAGCGATGTCTTGCGTACGGTTTGTTGGTCGTTGCCCAGGTCTTCTGTCTGATTACCCAGGTGCCTCGCCAAAACCTGTAACAGTGACACACTGGTGCAACGTCCGTTTGTGTGGACTGGGTACACGACATTGGGCGAGGCTCGGTTTGCTTGTCTTGATGTCGGTTATTTGCGGGCCTTCTTCGCTCTGTTGACCGAGTTAGGTCACGCGCCTCCGAACGGCGGGGTTCTATGCCCGGCCTCCTTCGTTCCGATGAACGGGGCCGTTCCGAACGGCGGGACTCCTTTTCCGGCCTCCTTCGTTCCGATGAACGGGGCAGTTCCGAACGGCGGTACTCAATTTCCGGCCTCCTTCGTTCCGATGAACGGGGCCGTTCCGACTTTCCGATGTCATGGTGTTGCCTTGGTAGTTCAGATTCCCTGTCTGGGCGCCCTCGATGCCGCTTCGCTTGGTCGGATTTTCTCTCTGGCCGCCTTTGTTCATGAGAACAGGGTCGATGTTCCCTTCCTTCTCCCTGACGGTCCCATTGTCTCTGGTGTCACAGAGGCATTGATCTGTCCGGCGCCTCTACTACGGGTCTCTTTCGTTCATTAGAACGGGGCTCGTGTTGACTAATGCCGTGCCCTTGCTCCTGCGGTAGTGCATCGATGAATGGATGAGGTGGTATATCCACTTCCATACTCGCCGCGTTCGACACTACCTTGGGCAATTCAGTGTGGTGCAAGCGGACATCCTGCGCAAATTGTCCACCTACCCCCCCCCCCCCCCACCCCCCCCCCCCCCTGGTCCTCCGTGCCCCTGACGCGCGGTAGTTGGACCATATTCCTTCCACCTGGGTTCGGGAAATGTTCCAGAATCACCTGATTCGACAGGAATGTCGTACTATCCAACTGGAGGTCCTGTATCCACCTCCAGTATTTTCATTTGATTGCCAGCTCGTATTGTGGCTTTGCGAGCTAAAGGTACTGGACAGTTCCAATGGACTTATCCATACCGAGCTCGCGTACAAGCTCCCGAGCTGGGATTAGTTAGCCTCCCCTTCCGAGTCTCGGCACTGATGTGTCGCTTCGTCCTCCCGATCTGTTTATGCCAACCATCGTCATCCTTAGACGGGGCATCCATGATGTTGGCTCTGCACCTGTAATGAGAATTACAGGGTCTTATTTTCGCTGCCTACCCCCGGGTCCGTCACACACACACAACAAAGGTATCTGCTGATTCGACGAACCTCGGACCGCGACAAGCCTACGCACGACGCGTGAAACCACTCCAGAGAGTTATCGCCTTGTGGCATTAACCGCCCATCATCCGGTTCGCGACAAAAGCAATAACGAATCTCCTGATCGTCAGGAGGGTTCTTTATCGCGGCATCAGCCAGCAAAACGGGACTGGCTTGTAGACGTTGTATCCATACGGGTAACTCTCTATCTTTGCACAGTTTCATGTGATCATGATTCATCGTGGATATCCCCGTTTTCATATTAATACGGTAAATTGCGGATGAAATTTTCTCCACAATGATGCGTGGACCCTTCCATGGGGGACACAATTTCTTGCTCTTCCCTTCACCGAGGCTTTGTCCAAAATGTACACGGGATCACCGACTTGGTAACTCTTCTCCAAGATCTTCACGTCATAATTCTTCTTCATACGTTTTTGGCTTGCCTTCAGATTTTCTCTTGCAATCCTGTGCGCGGAGGTAATAGCAGCTTCCAGATCTTTCACATACTCATCGGTAGATTGCTCTGGCATTCGGCTCTCTTCTCCTGGAAACATTAGATCTGCCGGTTGATATGTTTCCCTCCCTAACATCAGTTTATTGGCTGTGAACCCGGTATCCTTATTGACAAATGTTCTTATGGCCTCTGCCAACTGTGGCAAGTACTTATCCCAGGTATTCTGTGTTCCTACAAAACACAATACGGCATCCATCAATGTTCTATTGAACCTTTCAACTTGGCCATTCGCTGATGGTCGATAGGGGGTGGTTCGCGACTTGTGTATATCTAACAGATCGCATACCGCGGCAAACAACCGACTTTCAAAGTTCCGTCCTTGATTGGAGTGTATCTGGAACGGATATCCAAATCTTGAAAAGAACTCCGATACTGCTGCATGGGCCGTTACTTCCGCCGTCTGTGATGGTAGAGCAATACACTCCACCCACTTGGTGAACTGGTCTACCATCATTAATACGTACTCGTTACCCTTGGTAGTTCGCGGGAGTGGATGCAATACAGGTGCACTCTCTCCATGGGATAACCAGCCTGGAAGGTAGTCAGTGGAAACTTATTTCGCCTGTTAGTTTTCTTCCGATGGTTATACACTCTACAGATGCTCACATATCCATTGACCATCTGTGACATGCCGAACCAGTAGGATTTGTCCTTGATTCGTCCTATTGTCCTTTCCATGCTTTGGTGCCCTGACGATGGCAGGTCGTCACGTGCATGCATAACACGCTGCTGCAAGCTTTTTGGTACTATCAGCATATATCTCCCATCTTTGGTCTTCTTTTGGATATCGCTCTCCAGTGTAAATAGTTCTTTATTTAGCCAATACTATTTAGCTGTCCTTCGGCGGGGACTGTCCCACTTTGCAACCAAGCAATGACGATGTCCAGGTCAGGATCATTCCTCTGCTCAACTCCAATTTTGACCTCCTGATTCGCAGGTCCATATATGTCCACACGGTCCCGTTTCCATACGATGTCGACATGTCGGTGGACTATCGTTTTGTCAATCGGACCATCCACGGTAGACGGATACTCGTAAGCGGGTGTCTCCTTCGAGTGTCCTTCCCCTGCTGAGCGACTGACTGTTGTGGTCTGATCTGCATCTATTCAGCATGCTGCCAACACATTCTCTTGATCCAGAGACTGCGTTTCTTTGCAAACCCGTTGAGGAAGGGGCACCACATCATCCACATCTGCTACAAACTCTGACGAATTACGGTGTGCTCTATGACAGTAATTGCATCTCTGGCAGGGTAATTCCTGCAATTCGAGTCCCAGTTTGTAATGGTTGCATTCGAGTGCAGTTCCAGGTTTTCGTGATAATGCGTCCGCAGTACCATGGTGCTTCCCCGGACGGTGCTTAATGACCAAGTCGCATAGACTCATCTCCTCAATCCATCTAGCTATCTGACCCGGGGATCTCTAAAATTGAACAGCCATCTCAAGCTGTTGCGGTCAGTTCTAACTGTGAACCGTTCTTCCCGGTTATTGAGTACAGATGGACAGCCAGTTTTGCCAAGTCCTTAAGAAACATTCTGTGGTAGTTCACTAGCCCCAGAAATTGTTCCACCTCCTTGGTGCTCTTGAGCCTTGGCCACTCTGTCACGACCTTTATGTGTTCCTCACTGAGTTCCAACACATTGGGACCTATTTTCCTACCTAGAAATACCACTTGTTTCTGGAACAACTCGCACTTGTTTGGCTTCAACTTCAGACCAAATCTTTTGAACACTTCTCTGAGATTGTTCAGATGGTCTCGGAAAGTTATTCCCAAGATCAATATGTCATCGAGAAATGCTAGTAGAATCTTCCAATTTAGTCGAGTAGGCACTCCTATGTGTTCCATAGTGAACCTAGACATTCTGTTTCCTATAAACGTTTATTGTTGTTTCATCTTTATATGGTTCCCTAGAACAAATTTAGCTTTGTTGCCCAAATGGCAACTTTGGGCAACTCTTGCAATTTGCATAAATCCAAGATGGCCGCCAGTCGTCATTTTCAAAATTTTACGACAAAACTAATTGTCATATAATGATGTATAATACCATTTGTTATTCGTTTTGGGTTAATGGAATGTTTGTTCTAACTTTTCTACATCCAAGATGGCGCCCAAAATCCTATTTATGTCGCTATTTTAACAAGAAAACTGAATTAAATACTTGAAATAAGCGGTAATTCATAGTCGCACAACATTGTTGACACTTGAGATATGATTTGAGAATAATTCTTCTAAATTCACGACACTGCTGTTCTGACGCTCATAATAGGGGTACGTGTAATGAAAGTATGCATGTCAGTTGCTGAAATTTAGATACCATGCCTGGCTAAGTTAAATTTGTTATTTGTGAGTTGTCAAGAGATCCATGATAATCGATAAACACAATTACCAACAAATGCAAGTGCGGTTTCAATGAACCTGTATATTGGTTTCAACGACTGCGCCAGTACTATCTCAGTCCACGATACAACCGAATTCCAGAAACATCCAGCAGGCATCATTGACGCTGACAGCAGTCAGTCTTGTATCGGTCGTGTTATGATGCCTCGTCTTATATCCGAGCAGACTAAACCTGCGAGGAATATTCTATTAATTCCTCTTTTACACTATGCTCATCCTAAAAAGAACATCCACTGCTGTGGCCATTGTCAAAACTAGTGGGAATAGCTACACTGAGGTAGCTGCCCGCCATGCCAGTCTAACAGCTGTCACCGAAAAAGATGTCACGTGGCTTAGCTGTCTCAGTCTGGGTCCAGACTAACAAACTAGCGAGAGGTAGCGGTGTACTCAAAGGGGCGAGCTCCTACATGTTTGGGCATATGATTGATACCACACCCTCTCACCCAGATACTATTCTCACAACACGTGTGTACATGCAACAGTCACTGGTGGATATGGGGATGAAACACGTTCACCTGAGCATGGACATGCAGCTATTTTCTGCTACCAAACAAATATGCTGGTATCAGCCAATGCAGTTCCAGAATGTAGTCCTTCATCCCGGAGGAATGCATATTATACAGTCATTCAACAGCTGTATTGCAAAGCTAATGAAGGGCTCAGCTTTTGAAACGTATATTGCTGCTGCATACCGTGGCCTGAAAAGTATATATAACGGTTAGTCCTGGGTGAAACCCATGAGGGCCTTACGGAACCCAACAGCGGCTCTATTGAGGCGGTTTCTATATACATGCCCAAGGCCATTGGAGCAGATAGATCAGTATCTGGAAACTGCTCCACTCCACCTGACTGGTCCTCACTGGGTAGATATAGCTTCCTTTTCCCGACACTCATTGTCCACCAATTTGATCATACAGTGATTTCATGGAACGCATGCTGACATACATTTTCCTCGCAGGACAAGCACAATATGCACGATATCTTACCCAATACCTTCTGGAGATGCGTTCACTTAATACTGAAACGGAGTCTCAGCTGACCAATTTGGAGAACAGACCGCTATCAAGATAGGAAAGGGTCTCTCAAGGGCATGACTTTATCTCCTGAACTTGTTAGTTAGTGGATTGACGACTTCCCCCATTACCCTACTTGTGTCTGACAATGTTGACTGTACATAGTATGCTAACTCGTGAGACCAGTTCCCACAGACACAGCAGAAGGAGGAGATGAAGAATCGCCCGTATATTGGATGCAGATGAAGCGGCATTTGTTGAAGCACAGGTGGAGAAATATCCTCAGCCACTGAAAGTCCACCGACATATTTTGTACAATCCTGTCACAGGCCAAATTGCCATTGCTGAAGTGAATGTGGCTGATTCTGTCAATATTGGACAAGCATTGGACAGCAAATACTTCAGCAGTCTCCCATGCGGATTATATGATCCTGTATGACAAGAGCAAAAAATATCGCCAGTCATCGACATTGAAACCATTTGTCTACGTCTTCTGTTGATTGTTCAACGGAGGCAGCTGGAGCTTGGGACACTGTTGCACTATGAACTTTGTGCTGTACCACCATTGCTTATCGACGAGCAGGGTTGCCTCCACAAAGGCAATACATCGGCGCTAACAAATCGTCTCGGTGTTGTTGAGATCTCACCCACAGCTGCTGAGATAGTCATCGTGTACGTTCAGCAGCTATTCTATCGCATAGTGTGGCCTCATTGCGGTAGACCTTCAGATCTGATTCCATAAGGTGTCGTTGACAAAGTATCAAGAAATATCTGCCTAAAATCATTAGAGAATGCGGCGTGCTGGTGAATAACTAATCAACTACGATCTCTCTATCACCAGTCCTCTGCACAAACGAGATTTAATTTTGAGGAACAAGAATAACAAGAAGGGACTGGTGAGTATTGTGTCCATGTTCTCCATAGAAGAGTAGATAACCATGGAGAATCTGGACGACGGTGTGTTTAGCCATGATGTGGCAGACATCACCATGATATAGTATGTCCTTGAAGATGCAAACTATGGCAAGAACGTTATCCGCATACTTAGCGATGACACAGGTGTGTTTGTCCTACTGGTTTATTAGGTTTATCGAGAGAAGCTACAATGCATGGTGCAGATGGACAGATGGGACAGGAGATGGGAAAGGAGATGGGACAGGACAGTGTTATATATTAACGCCACTTGTACTGAGCTAGGTCCCAAATGTTTGAAATTACTGCGCATGCACGCCATCAGTGAGTGCGACACTCCATCATACCCATATGGCAAAGGCAAGGCTAAAGCACTGAATACGTTGCTTAGTGCAGACTTTTAGACTTGGTTGATGTGTTAGGCGAGCGAAATTGGTGCCCCCACCGAATATCTGATGGAGACGGCAACGGGTTTCTTCATAGCTCTGTTTGGTTTGCCACCGGGAACTTCAATAGAAGCTGCCAGCACCAAAGTGTTTGCCAGAAAGAAGAAAAGTCCTAAAATGAAGGTGCTGCCTCCAAACATCCGACAATCTGCTCATGCACACGCGACGTTCCCTTCTTCATGTAATGTTGTGGAAGGCGGCAAACCAACTAGACCCATCAAACGAGTCGAATGACATCACCCATTTGGGAGATGCGTGGCGGGGTTCCAGTTCCTGTCACTCATCAAGGTGAACCCACTCCACCACAATTGAATCATGTACGTAATTGTCAGTGGAAAGCACATGAAAAGATGTGCTTGGCTTGTGGGTCTTATAAAGAAGATATGTCATGCACATCATACTGCAACTGTTCTGGTGAGGATGGTTGCTGCAATCCGCATACTAAGAGGGAAGCTTAAAATGGAGGCATGTGATATGACAGGGGATGTTGAGGAAGTTGTTGAGGTAGATGATGTTGAAGATGATTTTGAGGACTGTATTCGGGAGGATGGTGATATTTGTATTGGCGCGCTCTTTGGTGTACCTGACATTGAGTATCCTATTCATGAATGGGAGTAAATAAAAATGTTTTCTAAGAATATGTGTATACGTATATACATGTATATGCATTAAGCGTAATGGCATACATTAATATGTATTATGCATATTAATGTATACCATTGCGCTGACTTTTTCTTTATCTTATCTGATTAATATTGCACAAATAATCTAAGTATTATCATATGAGTAAGGATGTGTTTATTGGTTGGAACCGTTGACAAAAATCATATAATTCCAGAATAATTTATAAAGAGCCATATATTCGGAACCGGTTCATGTTCTATCAAATATAATGGTATTCTCAGGTTGCTTGTATCACTCATTGCATCAGTCTTTACAGAATTACTTCATAGAGTAATTGTTGTTGCAAATAAATATGATTGTCATGGTTCATAACAATGTTTGCAATAAATAGTTGTCATTGAAATTACTTTTTTACTAGAAATTCTCATCATTTTGCATGACAATGTAAAATTTTACCCTACAATTACCTCTAGACCCTTATGATGACATCAAATTAACCATATTATTGCAGAAAACGGCTCTACGTACACGAGCACCTATATACAGACATATTATACAATATTGTATGACAAGTAGGTAAAAAGTTAGATTTTCAAAATGGCGACTGGCGGCCATCTTGGATTTATGCAAATTGCGACATTTGCCCAAGGTTGCCGCTTGGGCAACAAAGCTAAATTTGCTGTATATATCTGTCGGAGTATGAATAAAAATAAAAAGTTTATAGGAAACACAATGTCTAGGTTCACAAAATGACTACTCGACTAATTCAAGCCCCTCAATACTAAGTTCATTACTGTACAGTACATTGCTGGGGAGTTGCACAAGCCATGAACTCAACAAGTCCATACTTTGTCAGGAATGCGGTCTTCTTTCTGTCTGATTTCTTTATCCGGACTTGCCAGTACGCGGAATTGACATCTAACTTTGAGTACAAGCAATGTCCAGCAAGTGTATCTATGCATTCTTCAATCAACGGCAGTGGAAACACGTCTTTTGTGGTGACATTGTTTAGGCCACGGTAGTTCACGCACCATCTTACTGATCCGTCACGTTTCCTTACCAATACAGGAGATGCAGCCCACTCCGATGTAGACGGTTGAATCACCTTGGCTTTCAGCATACGTTCCAGGTTAGCACTTTCTTCGTCTGTGAAGCAGCACGGTGTCCGTCGCATTCTTTGCTTAATGGGTCTTGCATCACCGGTTTCTATTTGGTGCTCCAATGCTGTGAAATTTCCTAGATCAACGTCGTCTATAGAAAACACATCCTGATATTTTATGAGCAAACTAGTCAGTTGCTCATGTTCCACTGCTTTTAGATCTTGCTTTGCCCGTTCTACAAGCTCGACTAAATGATCAGGAACTCGCTTTTCGGACCTTTGTTCATCATGTTTTACTTTATAGACACCGGCTCGCTCTTCAAGCTCAACTGAATGATTAGGAACTTGCGTGTCGAACCGTTGTTCGACAGTCTTTACTTTATAGACACCGGCCTCGGTGCAATCTTCCTCTCCCGGCACCAGACCAGTGATTTCATAAGCTTTCCCCACCACCTGTTTCCGTTTAAGCACACCATTGTGCTCCGTGGTGTTAACTACACACAACTTCAAGTGCGCGTCTGAATGAACTGTTCGTGCAATCAGTGCCGGTGGGTTGTGAATCGGTTATACCATGAATTGAGATATCTTGGAGTATGTAGAATATTTGACCATCTTGACTGTATTAGGTGGTACAACCGTCTTGGAACAAACTACCACTCTTGAAACCTTTGTACTAGACGAGCCTACAATGTCCATCTTGATCGTCTCTCCTTATAATTGCAGCTCCGCTCTTGGCAAATTTATGCTGATCTGGTTTTGACGCAGAAAATCCAGTCCAAGGAGCATATCATCCTCTATGGGTGCGACATAAATCTCTACATCATATTGTACTTTGCCAAGTTTCAATTTTATTGGACAAATTATGGCCCCGGATAATTTCATGTGCCTACCGGCGGTCTGTAATGACATATTCTTGATTATCGCAGGTTTCTCTTGGAACCGGTTGTATACTCTGTCGGATATAATTGTTACTTGCGCTGCGGTGTCTACCACGGCATCAAAATCGATATATTCGATATTGACCGGCACTTTGATCATAGAGGATGATCGTAGCTGATTAATCATAATCGCTTCTCCGGAAACTTCTGGTTCCACGCTTACAGGGGTAAATTCCGCGATCAATATACGACTGAGGCCATCTGTAATGTCACTGACACTACAATCCGGTTGCTTATCTACCTCTTTCTTCACCTCTATCGCATCACCACGGTCGTTCAGGCCTTGTTTCCCACTGGTCGAATGTAGACCTACTGGTCCGACCCGCTGTCGTTTAAATCCTCATCCGACTCGGCATCGCTCTCTTCTTCACCTTCCGAGATTGCAGATATTCATTCGGCACTCATTACTGTAGTGACCTAGACCGTTGCAAGAATAACAACGAATACTTTTTTTGTCAGCCACTGGTTTACCTATTTGCAACGTCTGTGCTAGGCCTTCAATCTGGTTGGTTATGTCAGCTATACCTTTATTCACTGTTGTATCTATTCTGCTAAACAGCCTTCTCCACTACCTCTACTCGTTTCTCCAGCTCTCTATATCTATTCAGTGGCTCAAATCGAACTTTATTTTCTGTTGTCACTGAATTATCTGGCTTTGGTTCTTGAATCTTCTTCTTTGGTATGAATGTTCTTGAGATCTGAGCATAATGCTCACTTTCGGAGTTTTCTTCTCGACTGAATTCGACGGAGCATGTATCATATGCATCTTCAGATTTTACTGGTTTTACGTCTCGTTTGTTGTGTAATGGCCAGCGGCTTTATCGGTTAGACCCTGACAAAATCGGAATATGGCATGTCTATATATCTGTCAAACTGTCAGATCTGAGTATGCTTTGGTTGCCATACTTACCACGCGGTAAGCCCATTCAACAATATTTTCGTTTGGTGACTGAGTTGCATAGCTGAAATACATCTGCGCAGTTTCCGGATGATCTTCGATATTGAATAGTCTCTTTATTTTGTACATTACATCAAAATAATCTATATCTGGCTCTCTTGCGATGGTCTTAGTGAAGAAGTCACTTGCTTGAACTTCAAAACACAAGCATAAATGATTTCGCCTTTCTTTGCTTGTCCAACTTTGACTTTCTGCAAAAACATTTAATTTTGTTATAAATGACAGCCAACTCCCCTTCCCGTCAAATAATAATGTTCTGGGCATTGATACATTGACCTTGGTTCGGGAAACGTCATGGTGGGCTCCCCCTTCTCTTCTAGGATTTTCGTAGTCATCCTCATCACATGATGTTGTTTCTGACTGATTCATGCATGGTCTTGCTGGAACTCCCGGATACTGTCTATTAGATTCCCGTACTAGTTTATAGCGACTGGAATCTCTTGTTTTTTGGCGAGTACTATTTCTACTATGCGACTTTTTCCAAGACATATCGTCTGAAAAAGTATTCGCACCCGTATGCTGTTGTGAAAATTCTTCCTTTGCCAGCTTTTTCAAAGACATGGTGTCAGAAAAAGCATTGGCATTCTGTAAATATCCTGATCTTGACGGTGTCATGTACATCTTTCCATCTGTGGTTGGCCGCTCTTTCGAAGACATTCTGTCTGAAAAAGCATTATGGCTCTCCCTATCGTTAGAGTCAGTGTGTTGGTATGATGAAGTAATTATATCTCTGTGCTGCTTCCTCGAAGACATCAGGTTTGAAGAAGCGTAAGCGCCCACTGAATATTGTGAATTTATTGATGTCATTTCAATGCTAGGCCGCTCCTTCGAAGACATATCGTCTAAAGAAGCATCGGTGCCTTCTCCATAATACGTATCTGCTTGCGATGTAGTCGGGCCAGCATTATGTCTAGATGCCACGACCCTTAGGAGATTGTTCAATATATTTATCTCATTATTGGGACTAGACAACATACACCTCGTTTCGTCTCTATGTCTTTGGTTTTCTTCTTTCATTCGTTGATTTTCTTCTGCTAACCATGTTGATCTTCTTCCATTCTATGTAGAATTGTTTTATTTTCTTCTACTCTCTTTTCTGCTTCTTGGAATTGCTGTTGTTTCATTTGTAGTTGTATATTTGTTTGGTTGTCTGCTGAGCTTCTCTGAATATCCCGGTCATCATGGTCACTGTACTGTACCATATCTGATCTCTCCCCTTGTAGATTTTCGCTGGACATGGTCGAGTGTAATTCCATGGGCGAAAAATCAATACTGTCCGCCAACCCTCTGACGTTCCGGATGGGCAATGTCAAAATTTGCTCACGCGAAATGTTGTATTCTTTATTTCGCATCGCGAGAATGCGGTCGGTGTTTACCGGACCCACTCCGTGCAGTGTGTCTATAATTTCGGGACCGGTACAGAAGTTTATGCGGAGAATAGCGCGCTGCGGTTCTTCGTCAATGCACTCATTCGTAAGCATGGTGCACTTGTGTGTGTGTGTGGATGGACACAGGGTCAGCGAAAGCAGTAAGTGATACCTGAATAATTAATTTAATTTTCAAAAATTTATAATTAGAAAATTAGGACAAAAGATTAAATTAACTTAAAAAAAAATAAAATGAAATAACCAAATATCAAAATAAATCTGCACTAGTTTAATGTGTAATTACAGATATAAATATATGGTTACTAAAAATTAAAAAATTAAATTAAATAATGACTATAAGAAAATAATTGCAATATTCCACCCCACTATGAATTTCGCTGTAAATTTCAAAGAATAACAAATATCAAAAAAAACAACAACCTTAGAATGATATATTTGGTAAAGAAATGTAACTTAATCCCAGTTAATGAAATAAACCCCAAATATATGTATAAAGTCTTTAACAGAACAATATATACTCTACCAAAGAAAATTAAAAGTTTTACCGTACACAAAATTACCAAAACTAAATGAAGTTAATACAAAAAAGTATACGTCCCCTGCGGGGCTCGTAGAAATCTGCATATCGCATAGCTATTAATTCGTATGTATACTGTGCAACGCAGTCAAGATTAAGCCATAAACCATTCAAATTACCGGCGGGATGGGTAGGGCTCTGTCGAGCACATCCCGTTTCCGTGCCGCGCCAGATATTTTTCCCATTCACGGCAATAACCTACTATTCTATTTATCTACAAATGGCTTTAAAATGAAAATAAAACGGAACCCCAACCACCTCACATATTCATACGCAGTGATTAGGTCGTATTGACAGGATATCAAAAATGTTTCACGGCACCGTGTTTCATGGCACATACGCACTGTGTTAACGGGATGAAAGTACATTAAAGATTGTAATCTCATTCCAGAAATTTCACTCGTTGTCCACGGTGACACCCGGGACGCTGAATCAACGTCATAGGGCCAATATATAAATGAGATAATACATTCTGATATCTTGATATCACGTGCTGCATAATAAATAATTTAATTGGTTAATCTAGTGTATCCAGTATGTTTGTAATTTTCGGATGAAATATATTCCAGGACAGTTGTAAAATAGTTGTTCACAAGGAAACATCATGTAACAATAATGAACGGACATACAGCCGCCGTTTGGCGCGCTGGCAGTGATTTTGGAGATACATGTACATCTTAAACACGTTACATTTGTATTGGGTTATTTATTGGCATGACAACAAACAAGAAACAAACACAATAACACTGTTAAACGTGGTTATTTGTTAAATTCATTATTTGGATAGAATAAGCTAATTCCCCATATACAAAACGAATGAAGAACACTAATGAAATACAAAAGAAAATACGAATCCCAGCTTTGTAATTCTTCCACGTGCTCATTGAAAGAGCTTCCACATCCCGCATCGATATGGCTTTGGTTGCTGCTGGGGCGTTTCAATTCGGGATGTCGTGGGTTCAGTCACAGGCATTTTGTGAACGAGAAATCCTCCTTAAATCATACCCAATTTTACTCTGATATTAACTATCTAGAAGGTAGGACACACGCCATCTTTTCAATCAACGGAAGTGGATTTCTTACCTTGGGCTCGGCTCTCTAATTCAGTAATTGTAACGCGCGCGAAGGCATTAGTGAATTAGCGAGCCGGGACCAAGGTACACTAGTAGCACTTCCGTTGGTTGAAAAGATGGCGTGTATCCTACCTTCTAGATATTTAATATTAGAGTAAAATTGCCTCGCCCATCCCGTTCACTAAGCCTTGCCACATATGTTTTCCCATTCACTGCACTAACCTACTATTCTCTATATATACATGTATTGTATAAATATAGTCACTTGCTTTATATGTTAATGATGTAAACTATAGTTCCATGTATCCGTACCACAACCGTGCAACAACATAGGCCTAATGAACATGACATGATCATAAATTTATACACGTGAAATAGACAAGAATGATACATACAGACACAAATTAATGCGCCTACAGTCGCTAAATGTTCCCAAGCTAAATCCCCATATACATCTTCACAGTGAAGATGTCTATGGGGATTTAGCATGGGAAAATTATTTTGTCGCAATCAAATCAATATTTGACCAAATGTAACTAAATACAAAAAGGCTCATTCTTAAATTTCGATCTAATTTAATGTTATAAAAATAAATGGTGTGCATTGTTTATGTAGTGGTAACATTTGGGGAGGTTTCGTGAAACGGACAGTAGTACCATGTTTCAGCAAGCGTAGTTCGTACTGCACTGTTGTTTCCATGATAGCAAATATCTTGGATAGTAGATGAAATTAGATATGGCACACTCAATTCACATTGTTCGACTGGCTCAGTTATGTCGAACACGTTTTATAAGCTAGCGTCTCTACTACTATGACAAGCAAACACTTGATCACTGTGCTTGTTGTTGTGATATGTGTCTCTTGGTGTACTATTATGTTGATGAATTCGGGCGATATTCATTCTAACCCAGGTCCAGAGAATTTTCAAACTTCATCAGCTAGCGCGGCTAGTTTTTCCACAGACAGTGACACGTCAGAAAGTATACCGAATTCAGACATACTTCCATATTCATTGGACTTCTCACATAACGTATCATTGATTCACTATAACGTGTAGAGCATTCTTCCCAAGATAGATTTAATTACAGCAGAATTATATAATTTTGATATACTAGCGTTTATTGAAACATGGTTGAACGACAGAGTGGATAACAGCAAGCTAATGATACCTTAATATTGTGCACCTGAACGTAAAGATAGACCGGATAGACATGGTGGAGTGATGCTCTACATAAGAAATACCATATATTACACCAGACGACCTGACCTAGAAATAATGCCATTATAAAATATACGGGTGGAATTATTATTAAATAAAAGAAAGTCATACTTGGCATATTTTACAGACCTCCGAATTCTGATGCAAATTATAACAACATAATTGAAGACTCTATACATTTAGCCATTGATACAGGTATTAAAGATATTATAATTACAGGCGATTTTAATTATAACATCCTAGCTGCATAATCGGCACTAAAAGTGGACAATATCACACAACAATATGGCCTTCACCAAGTAATAACTGACTATGCACACTTTACAGAGACATCCTCTACTATCATAGATCTCCTGTTTGTATCAGATAAGAATGCACTTGTCACTTTTTCGAATTAATGAAAATCTGCATTCCAAATAAAACTGTCAGAATTCGACCAAAAGAACCACCTTGGCTAACACAAAATGTTAAAAAGAAAATAAAGGATAGGAAACGGGAATATCACAAAGCTAAGCGTACTCAGTTAATCCGTCATTGGGAAAAAAATAAAAAAATCGAAATGAAACCATAACTCTAATATGTAAATCTAAACAGACACATCAGGATACTATGTCAGATATACTAAATAATAATGAAAAAACCTCTAAAAACTGGTGGAGTACTTTAAAATGTTTCATGTCTCCATCAGGTAACATATATATTCCTCCACTAAATACTAGTTCTACTATTTCTGAAAGAGACTTTGATCAAGAAAATAATTTACCCTAAACAACTTTTTCCGAGATCAAACTATATTGGAAGGTGCAAACCGCGAAATACCGGAACTACAGTCTATTCATATACACGAACAACTATCAGATATTCAAGTCTCTCCTGGTGAAGTTAATATAACGCTAATGTATGTGCCTATTGGAAAGGCTGCAGGGCCATATGGTATTGATAACCGCATTTTACGTGAGGCCAGAAATGAATTAGCATCTCCCCTATGTAATTTGTTCAATCATTCATTAAGCTTCGGAATATTTCCTGAATCATGGAAAGAAACACATGTATGTGCCGTGTATAAGAAGGAAGATCCGACACAAGTCAATAATTATCGTCCTATATCCCTTCTAAACACTATCGAAAATACATTCGAGATAATCGTATATAAATATATGTATAACTTTTTACATACTCATACGGTATTAACACCCAGCCAGTCAGGATTTATATCTAACGACTCCACAATAAATCAGCTGTCAGCTAATATATTTATGCAATGCATTCTGCCACGTACTCGATGATGGTAAAGAGGTAAAAGTGTTATTCTTTGATATTAGTAAAGCGTTTGATAGAGTCTGACACAGAGGACTAAGATCGATAGGGTTAATAGGAAATATATTCAAACTGGTTTGAAAGTTATCTTAAAAATAGACGTCAGCGTATAGTTATACCGGGTACCAAATCCGATTGGAATATCATAAATGCAGGTGTGCCCCAGGGCTCTATCCTTGGACCACTATTGTTTATTATCTATTTTAATGATATTGTAGACACCATAAACTCGAATATACGTTTGTTTGCGGACGATACCAGCCTGTACATTGTTATAGACGATCCTAATGAAGCAGGGGAAATATTGCAAACCGATATAGATAAAATTACTAATTGGGCATCAAAATGGCTTGTTACGTTTAACCCCGCAAAAACTCAATCACTGCTCATATCCCGCAAAATTATTAAGCCACAACATCACCAATTGCATATATTTAATCAACCCATAAATGAAGTTGCTTGTCATAAACACCTTGGTATAGTTTTAACAAACTATTGTACTTGGCAACACCAGATCTCATATATCAAAGACAAAGTTTGGACCAGAATTAATATTATGAGGAGCTTGAAGTTCAAACTGTCAAGAAAAACATTGCAAACCATTTATATTGCATTCATACGCCCTGTTCTAGAATACGGCAACGTTATTTGGGATAATTGTTCAATAAGTGAAACACATGAACTTGATAAAATACAACATGAAGCAGTAAGAATGGTAAAAGGTGCCACGAAATTGGTATCATTGACTGATCTATACCAGGAAGTAGGGTTGGAAAGCTTAGGAGAACGCAGACGAAACAAAAAATAATCTTATATTACAAAATAGTAAATGGTTTAACACCTGAGTATCTGTCATCACTTGTCACTCAGGCTGTTGGAAACACCACTCGATATAATTTACGGAACAATATTAACTTCAATCCATCTCACGCACGAACTATACTGTACTCGAATTCTTTCTTACCTTCAGTCATTAGAGAATGGAATAATTTACCGCTACACGCACGAGAGGCATCGTCACTTTCGAAATGCAAAACATTTCTTTCTAGTCCTTCAAAGATAGTGTCAAAACACTACGACCATGGGATAATAAAATCACAAATTCTACATACCAGATTGCGCACAAGTTGTAGCTCTCTTAATTAAGATCTCAACCGGAAAAATATTTCAGTTTCTCCAATATGCCGTTGTGGTAGTATATAAAATGTACAACATTACCTCATTAACAGTCCATACTTTCATGATTTAAGAGCAGATTTATTTCTAACCATTACACATATACCGGATGTAAATCTTCAATTATCGATACATGGTACCTTAGACATCTTACTGTTTGGCCATAATGACTTATCCCATGAAGATAAAGATAAAGCCTTTCACGCTGTGCAAACATATATCCTCCGAAGTAAAATATTTTTTATCAAGTACGTATATATTGCTATGTTTGATATGTTTTTCATAAACCATTGTACATGTGTATATATGGCTATTTCACAATCCCATGATAAGACGACGCAGACCTTCATGTAGAAAATGCAGATATTTACAATGTCTTTATGATTGTTATTTACTTTTCATGTTTATACTATTTTCTATGTTCATTTTCTTTGTCTATCATTTTAGTTAGGTGTTGTTATCTTTCTCATCCACGTACATTATGTTTTCTGTTGTTGCTTTTTATTTTAGCTAAAATTTAGCTCAAACCCTTTTTTCTATATTATTACCAAAGATCGGTAAACATAATACACATGAATTGTATCTGAAATTATTGTATCGAATGGGCCTCAGGCTGACATGTGAGATCATTGCGCTTTTTCTTAGATTTGCAAGCCTTAGGGTTATGTCCTCCTGGGACCCTAATTACCTTGTTCAAGGAGAGGAACTCTATAAGATAGCAATCTTTCGTTCCAATCCAATCCGTTCCAGTCCAAACAGTTAAAGTTATCTTCCTTGAATGAGCATGTAAATATCATAGTGTCTGAAGTCAATACATTACATTACAATTCTGATTTGTGTTTCATGGTTCCGGCTGTAGTGTCCTCCACTTGTACCATATTTCATCAAAATCTCTAAGCATACGTATCTAGCTAAGTATACTTTGAGGGAGTAATCATTTATTTTTGCCGAATGCATTATTTCAAATAGAACTAACGACTTCATATATTTGATGATTAAAAGAATGCAGCATTATTATACTGAATTAATTGCATTATCAAAGCAAGAATGGCTGTGATAATGTATTACATTCAGTATAGTGAAAATTGATACATCTACCCTTAAATTGAAATTGTCACCCTCCAGTGTACTTAGCTAGATAAGTATGCCTAGCAATTTTGGTGAAATCGGCTACAAGTCATTTGAATCATGATATATTCCTGTAATGTCGGAGTTTCCACAACCACATCCTCGACTGCGGTCTAGAAAAAAGTCATTTTATACATTGTTGTATGCGTTACATGTGTTTGGGTCCTTCTAAAGGTGACACGGCACCCAGGCGGGATTGTGTATATGAAATTGGTCACACATGATAGTATAGTAAGGTATATAAAACGTCAAGCATGGTTGTAACATTGCGCCAGTCGAACAAGACGAATTGAGTGTATCGTATGAAATTTCCACCAAATACCTGTGAGCTATCATGATCATAATAGTGCAGTACGAACTGTGCTTTCAGAAGCATGGTGTATACATGTCTATGTACCATATACCTGATGATGTAATATGATGGTATTTAATAAACTGGTTTATTGGTTCCTTGATAAATTCAACAAAGCCACGTTTCTTACACTCCCGCCTGCGATTATCTTACCAAGAATTGCAATCCAGCGGTCCTTGAATTGCAATTCGTCCCCTCTGGAATTTCAGTCTAATTGCGGTCCAATCGCGGTCCCGTTTTTGAGGTCATTCTTTCGCGATACCGTTTGTGCGGTCATTCTTTCGCGGTCCAGTTTGTGCGGTCATTCGTTCGCGATACCGTTTGTGCGGTCATTCTTTCGCTATTTGCGGTAAAAACTTACCGTATCATCGTATAATACATTTTTTTTACATTATACAAACGTACTATACGAATATTATACAAACATACGATATCCGTTCGTATATACGATATATCCGTACGGATATGGTATGAATATACAGTGGGTCATCGTGCGGTTAAAATATACCGATGCACCGGTTCATTTCGCATATAAACATCAGGTTTTCATTTCGATCATCTGCCACAATTTTAAGTTTTTCAAAATGAATAAATTAAAGTGTTACGATACAGAAACAATTTAAAACTGAGGATTGTGAAGTACTGTATCACAGTGCATATACATGTGTGTTCAATACAGTAATTCATCAGTAATTCATCACTGTACTCCGCACCACCGCCGGGGACACAAAACAATGATCCCCCACGCACACCAGCCATCTACATTTGGCGTCCTAAAAGTTCCGGTCTATATCCCACAGTGGGAACAATGTGTAACACCACCACCACCAGATTTTGTCTATGACTACACTACACCCCCGTAGACGGATCGAGTGCTCTACTAGTCCTGGTGCGATGGCTGACTGATCAAGTGCTATACTCGGCATGGCCGACTGATCACGTGATATACTGGGCATGGTGAGATTGCCAACTGATCAAGTGCTATACTGGGCATGGTGCAATGGGCGACTAATCAAGCGCTCTACTAGTTCTGGTGCGATGGCAGACTGATCAAGTGCTCTAATAGTCCTGGTGCGATGACCGACTGATCAAGGGCTAAACTAGTCCTGGTGCGATGGCCGACTTATCAAGTTCTATACTAGTCCTGGTGCGATGGCCGACTGATCAAGGGCTACACTAGTCCTGGTGCGATGGCCGACTGATCAAGGGCTAAACTACTCCTGGTGCGATGGCCTATTGATCAAGTTCTAAACTAGTCCTTGTGCGATGGCCGACTGATCAAGTGCTATATTAGTCCTGGTGAGATGGTCGACTGATCAAGTTCTAAACTAGTACTGGTGCGATGGCCGACTGATCAAGTTATAAACTAGTCCTGGAGCGATGTCCGCCTGATCAAGTTCTAAACTAGTCCTGGTGCGATGGCCGACTGATCAAGTGCTAAACTAGTCATGGTGCGATGGCCGACTGATCAAATCGCATGCCATAATAACTAGATGGCCATGGCCTGCATGTCGTGCCCGCCGAGGCATTTGATAGTACAAATAATTGTTTTATTGCAACAAAGCTTTAGCCCGCTGATGTAAAAACATGCCGCACCCGCCGAGGCTTTGATAGTATACCCAACAAGAAATGCGTCTGTCGAACGCGGATGCCACCTGCAGCATATATGAGAAACTGTTGTTAACCGAAAAATGTGGACGGACGGACGGACGGACGGACGGACGGACGGACGGGGACGGACGGACGGTTCCAACATTTTGGGTTTATGGGGTATTTCCATTGTTTGAAGAACAATGAAAAAGCCCCTAAACAACAATAGAGTTTATGAGCTTACGGAATATTACAAAGGAATATTTTGTTCCTTACCCCGCCCCTAAGCTTTCAAACCCCTGGACGTTGGCCCGGACGAACCGACGGACGGACGGACGGACGGACGGACGGACGGATGGACGGATGGACGGACAGACGGACGGACGGTCCAAACACTATATGCCACCAGTTTCTTCGAAACCTGGTGGCATAAAAACTTTAACTAACAAGAAATGCGTCTGTCGAACGCGGATGCCACCTGCAGCATATTTGAGAAACTGTGACAAAGTGGTTAACCGAAATTTGAGAAACTGTGACAAAGTGGTTGACCGAAAAGTGTGACGGACGGACGGACATACGGACAGACGGACGGACGGACGGACAGACGGACGGTCCAAACACTATATGCCACCCGTTTCTTAGAAATCCAGTGGCATAAAAAAACACTTTAACTAAAAACTTTATCCTGAATGCACACCAATGTGCCGACTATATCGCTCTGCAAGCGGGCCCAACATAAACTATAAGGGTAATTTGACCGTGACATTGGGCACATATAAATAATAATGAAAATATGGGTGACAAATACACAGTGTGTGAAGTTTCGAGTGAATTGGTGAAGCGGTTTCAGAGATATAGTGTTCTTAAAGGTACACTCAGTAGGTACACAATGTTCTTTATATCAGAGACATCATCTGAGACATTTTCGGGCAAAATAAACATGAATTCACCATTAATACACATATGTATTGGCATTATTATACATTTTATATCAGACGTAAATTTCCACACTGCTATCAGGGGCGATAACCGTGTTTCCTTAAAATGTTACCAAGACATTACTGTTTATTTTTGATGTGCAATGATCATACTTTATAATCTGTCGAAAAAATGTTTTTCAGGGGATCACATTTAATTAGTATAAGTAATTAAAAAATATCATGCCCCATTTGCCTATGAAAATAGCCTGATATCACCGCGTGTCACTATCAGTGAAATAAACATTACTAAATGATTATATCCATATAACGGGCACTCGTAATGTTTAGAATAGTGATAGTGACAAAATTATACACTTATTTAATTCCTACAAATAACTGAGAATACACATAACTTTAATTATTGTGCCTACTGAGTGGGTATGTATGTATATCATGCCTATTTTGAATATGAAAATAGCTTGATACCACCGCTAGTCATTATCAGTAAAATAAATATTACTAAATGATTATATATGGGTAGCGGGCACACGTAATTTTTGGAACTGGTGGAATAGTGACACAATTATACACTTATTTAATTGTTATAAAGAACAGTTTGTGCCTACTTTAAACAATCTAACATTGAATCAAAACAAATTTAACCAGACGCACGAAGTGACGTACATATTGATGTACGTACGTATGTAGGCCAATGTAACAACTATATCGCACATGCGGGCATGTCAAACAATTTGAGGTAAATTTCAAAGTAATTTGACCTTGATATTGGGCACAGGGGTTGCAGGGGCTGACCATAGAATGAAAATATGGATGATGATGAACACACATGTGAAGCTTCGAGTGAATTGGCGAAGCTGTTTATGAGATATAGTGTTCTTAAAAACTTTAACCTACGGTAAATAAAAACCAGATGGCCATGGCCCGCATGTCGAGCCCACCGAGGCATTTGATGGTCTCGGAGTATATTTATTTGAAATTTGAATTAAGGTATGTAAAAAGCTTTAACGCAAATTTGAAAGCAATTTGAACTTGATCTTGGGCATGTGGGTCGCATGCGTGGGCTATAATATGAAAATAAGGATGATAATAAAGAATTATCTGAAGTTTGAAGCAAATCTGAGTAAGTGTTGTGGAGATATAAGGTACGCAAAAACATTAACACAAATTTCAAAGTCATTTGACCTTGACCTTGGGTCACAGGGGCCGCATAAGTGGGGACACAGAATGAATATATGGATGATGACTAATAAGCATTTGATGTTTCAAGTCAATGTGACTTAGGATATGGTATTTAAAATCATGCACCGATTTCGGACGGACTGACGCACGGACTGATGCACGGACGTCATTGTGATCACTAAGTCTCGCTTTTCGCAAGCAGGCTCGGCAAAGAAACTACGGATGGATGTCAATGCGCAGACCATATCGCACTGTCCGCAGGCGGTCGCGACAAAAATTGTCCAACCCCTTTTTAAAGGTGCATGCCCACTCAGTAGGCTAAAAATGCTCTTTATGGGAATTAAATAAGTGTATAATTGTCACTATTCCACTAGTTATAAACATTATGAGTGCCCGCTATACAGATATAATCATTTGGTAATATTTATTTTACTGATAGTGACGCGCGGTGTTATCGGTATGTTCATGTGCAAATGGGACATGATATTTTATAATTATTTATACTAATTAAATGCATCAACTGAAAACAAAATTGACAGATTATAAAGTATGATCATTGCACATCAAAAAATAGATACAGAGAATAAATAGTAATGTCCGTTAACATTTGAAGGAAACACGGTTATCGTCCCTGATATCAATGTGGAAATTTTCTTCTGATATAAAATGTATAATAATGCCAAACAATACGTGAGTAATGGTAAATGAGTGTTTATCTGGCCAGAAAATGTATCCGATGATGTCTCTGACACAAATAACATTTTGTGCCTACTGAGTGGGCATTTACCTTTAACGCTAGCTCCGCACTGTCCCGTGAGACATATGCATGTGTTAAGTTTCATAACAAAAGTTGTTCGCGTTATGCTCCGGACAAGTCAGTGCGCGAAAAAACAAAGGGAGGTAACTAAACTAGAAAATGTGTTCATAGAACACGGATACCCCACATATCGCTTTGATAGTAAACAATGCAAAATTCCAGTGTCCAAAAGGGAGATAATCCATAACACGGGGTTCGAATCAAAAATCGAAATAAACTTTCCGCATCTACTCATCATAAGGAAGCAATATATCAAATTGCAGTGCTGTAGCTATTACAAAAGTTTTAAGAGTTACAAGGTAAAATTTTCAAATTCTAATTAAAAAAGGGGGAGATAATACATGACTCGGGGGTCGAATCAAAATAAACTTTGCAAATCTACTCATCATAAGGAAGCTACATACCAAGTTTCAGGTTTGTAGCTATTAGGGTTTAAAAGTTTTACGAGCTACAAGCCAAAATTGGAAAATTCTAACTTGAAAAGGGGGAGATAATCCATGATCATGGGGTCGAATCAAACATACATGTACCAAGTTTCAGGTCTGTAGCTTTTACGGTTTAAAAGTTTTACGAGTTACTAGGTTGGTGACGGACGGCAGAACGGACAAGGGTAACACTAAATGCCCCCTCCACTATCGTGGTGGGGCATAACAATTAGTGAGGCAAAAGTTGTCATATACAAGTAACTTACCTTAATTCATCAGTTACACATCAGACGATGAATGAACTTTAATTCTGGTGTAGAATATTAAAGTTATTCATTATGTTCAATAGTGCTGCTTTGACATGACGTGAAATTAAAACATGCATGACATGATCTGGAAGAATAACCGCAGACCAAGCACACATATTCAGAATCACGTCTGTCGGTTCTTATCCAGCTCCGATTTCTGTCACCTGTCCACAAAATCCAGAATCCTACATTGTCGCAAATTTAATCCTCTATGTTGGTGTACGTTAGAACAAAATGTCACTTAGTATATTATCCAATGCCGGTTGTAATCACTTTTTTCTCTAAATAAATGCGTCCAACAATCCATGTAGCTGCTATCGTGATAACAAATGTTAAAGGTTCTGTTAGCGCCGCACATATTGACCTTAATATCCACCATTTTGATTCCAAGTACCAGAATAATGATGTTTCCATGCGCCGTCGTAGTGTTATCTGTCATATTCCGTTGTTTATTTGATCAAATTGATGGACAAATTTGTGTCCGCTAATGTCGCCAAGAGCATAATCTGTGACGTTGACTGTAATAATTTGGCATAACTTCTAGCTTGTGAATTTTTGGTTGAATGAAGTGATCACTACCCTTACAGAATTTTTGTATATGTCCAATATATGGGAAAGTTATTGGGGACATACAAATAACATATATGGCACATACAACTTCCTACTATATGGGACATATATGGGACATATATTGCAAATGTTGGGATTTTGTATGCAAATGAGATGTATGTATATGTTAATTGAAGCAAATATGAGACATATAACTATAGATTGGAAGTTATATGTCTGGCACATATAACTATAGCTCGAGTTGTATGTCATAGACATATAACTCACTTGCTTGTTATATGTATGGCACATATAACTATAACCTTATGGAAGTTATATGTCTGGCACATATAACTATAACTTTATGGCAGTTATACGTCTGGCACATATAACTATAGCTTGAGTTGTATGTCACAGACATATAACTATCAAGCTACACATATATGTCTGTGACATATAACTTTAACTCAGGTAAGTATATTCAACGTCATAACTTGGCTTCATGTTAGACTGTGACAAAAAAGGATTCATTGATTGAATGTGGCTTTATGTCTTTGGTCAGATTGATTAATTGATTACTGATGTTTAATAGCCTATCAACAGCTACGGTCATTTAAGGCCGGTTATAGAATATTTGGAATTGGTAGAAGAACAGTAGAATGCTGAGCTACATACACCTGGCGCCATTCAACCTGTCCATGATGTCCGAGAGAAATTCCCAAAATCTGAACTCAATATTTACAGAAAATATCAGAAAAAGTCAGAATATTCCTCATTCCTGACCGGGTGCCAGGTCCTTGCCACACCAGTCACTTAGCTCCAATCTTATTTCTTAATGTGGCATAACATGATTTAGCTCTCAAGTATCGGAAGTCAAATTGTACAGGAGGGCCAAACCATGCAAGTCGGCATTCTGGTAAGGACGAACCCCGATCGTTAGATTACCCTTCGCATGCCAACACCTACAACGCACTTCCTATCCTGAAGGTGTAGCCTTCCTGTATGGTCATATGCGGAAAACATTAACGTCAGTGCAACAACATTATGTACGTCTTTCTGAAATGTATTCACATATAAAAATATATATAAACAAGAAATGAGTCAATCGAACGCGAATGCCACTGGCGGCATATTGAAACGAATATTGTTGAAATGTATGAAATGTATGAAATGTATGAAATGGTTACAAAGAAACAAGGTAAAAATATTTGCTAAACGTAAATACTAAGTGAAATTTTGTGACCTTGCCCTTTGGCGTAAGAAGCCGGGTACATATGTGAGAGTGTATTATGTTGAGGTAAATACTGTTGCCAAATATAGTCGAAATGTATGAAGCTGTTACAAAGAAACGAGAAAAACATATTTGCTACACACAAATGCTAAACGCAAAAAGTGTGACAGAATGACGGACGGACGGTCCAAACCCGATATGCCACCCGTCTCTTCGAGACCGGTGGCATAATGAATGTTGAAAATGCTGATATGGCCCGCCAGCTGAAAAAAATCACTTACATGTGCGATTTTTGGATTCATACGTGGTAGTTTTTTTCTTGAGTCAATAATGGCTGCTGCTAAAATGAAGATATGGCAAACAATGTATGCCCTGATCAGACTCTGTGGATGCGCAGGCTGATCTGGAACTACTCTGGTCGCATATGTCATAAAGTGCCCTTTCTCAGCTGATGCCCGTCTTTAATAAAGGTATTTACAAGTATTTATTACATTCCCAACGTGTTATTACATGGATTTTTCGGTTAGACAAAACCTATAATTTATTGTTTATTGTTATCTAACGGTACCGTTTTGTTTGTTTTAATGATGTCACATCATGTAGATACACGCACATTTTGGCACCACAGCCATTCAGGATGAATTTTAGTCATTTGAAATGAAAAACTTACAAAATAAGTGGGAGGGAATGTAATAAATAGGATAATCCATCGTACACCTTTCAATATCGTGAAATTGTCAAATAATACACTCGCGTAAACAATTTGTTCGCTCTGCTCAATCGTTCTGTTTTTTATTTTTTCTTCGGAGAACCTGAAACACAGAGCACATTTGCAATTCTTACAGCTACACAAATAGTATGAATTAAAGTTCGTGGAACAGACCATTATGCGAGAAACAATATATATAAATCTTTGACATGACTGGACAGAATGAAAGTTAATTTTCGATACTAACGCAGCGAGTGCTTTCATTAACAGGAATTGGACTTAAATTAATCCCTGAATATGCTGAAAACAACCAAAATAAATCAAGAAATTGGTACATTAACTACATTTCCTAAAAGTTATATTAAAAGTTATTATTAAAAAATAGTTCCTGAAAATCAGTATTATTAATGATGGTGCTGCCAACATCTCGTACACAACAGACTAAATAACACAGCAACCCATTAGTCCAAGATCAGAAAACCAGTTTTAGTACAATTACATCTGCAAGTTAATGTAAGGAATGTATAAACTTCAATATTACATGCTACCCAGTGATTTACCATTCATCATTTACGAGCAAGCGAAGGAATTATTTCCACCTAGACTCAATGTCACATTTTGATATCATATCCGGTAAAAAAAAAAGAATATGGGACCATTATGGGCATATTACCATAAACTTACCTTATAAAGTGTGTATTAGCAAATTTCTTAGGTCACTCCCCACGAAGTAGAAAGTAAACAAAGAACGCTTCAAACGCACATTTGGAAAGATTACTACGTCATACACTCCCGTCTGCGATTCTCTTACCAAGAATTGCAATCCAGCGGTCCTTGAATTGCAATTCGTCCCCTCTGAAATTGCAGTCTAATTGCGGTCCAATCGCGGTCCCGTTTTTGCGGTCATTCTTTCGCAATACCGTTTGTGCGGTCATTCTTTCGCGGTCCAGTTTGTGCGGTCATTCTTTCGCGATACCGTTTGTGCGGTCATTCTTTCGCTATTTGCGGTAAAAACTTACCGTATCATCGTATAGTACAGTTTGTTTACATTATACAAACGTACTATACGAATATTATACAAACATACGATATCCGTTTGTATATACGATATATCCGTACGGATATGGTATGAATATACAGTTCGTCATGATCGTGCGGTTAAAATATACCGATGCACCGGTTCATTTCGAATGTAAACATCCGGTTTTCATTTCGATCATCTGCCACAATTTTAAGTTTTTCAAAATGAATAAATTTTCAGTTTTACGATACAGAAACAATTTAAAATCTGAGGATTGTGAAGTACGGTATCACAGTGCATATATACTTGTACATGTGTGTTCAATACAGTATAATTCATCAGTAATTCATCATTGTACACCGCACCACCGCCGGGGACACAAAACAATGATCCCCCACACACACCAGCAATCTACATTTTGGCGTCCTAAAAGTTCCGGTCTATATCCCATAGTGGGAACAATGTGTATCACCACCACCACCAGTTTTTGTCTATGACTACAATACACCACCACCCCCCCCCACCCCCCCCCCCCCCCTCCCGCCGACCACCACTTCTGTCTGTAACGCAGGATGACGTGGCCGACTGATCAAGTGCTAAACTAGTCCTGGTGCGATGGCCGACTGATCAAGTGCTATACTAGTCTTGGTGCGATGGCCGACTGATCAAGTTCTAAACTAGTCGTGGTTCTAATTAAAAAATGGGGAGATAATCCATGACTCGGGGGTCGAATCAAAATAAACTTTGCTAATCTACTCATCATAAGGAAGCTACATACCAAGCTTCAGATGTGTAGCTATTAGGGTTTAAAAGTTTTACGAGCTACAAGCCAAAATTGGAAAATTCTAACTTGAAAAGGGGGAGATAATCCATGACCATGGGGTCGAATGAAACATACATGTACCAAGTTTCAGGTCTATAGTTATTACGATTTAAAAGTTTTACGAGTTACTAGGTTGGTGACGGACGGAAGAACGGACAAGGGTAACACTAAATGCCCCCTCCACTATCGTGGTGGGGGCATAAAAATTAGTGAGGCAAAAGTTGTCATATACAAGTAACTTACCTTAATTCATCAGTTACACATCAGACGATGAATGAACTTTAATTCTGGTGTAGAATATTAAAGTTATTCATTATGTTCAATAGTGCTGCTTTGACATGACGTGAAATAAAACGTGCATGACATGATCTGGAAGAATAACCACAGACCAAGCACACATATTCAGAATCACGTCTGTCGGTTCTTATCCAGCTCCGATTTCTGTCACCTGTCCACAAAATCCAGAATCCAACATTGTCGCAAATTTAATCCTCTATGTTGGTGTACGTTAGAACAAAATGTCACTTAGTATATTATCCAATGCGGGTTGTAATCTCTTGTTACTCTAAATAAATGCGTCCAACAATTTAATCCCTGTAGCTGCTATCGTGATAACAAATGTTAAAGGTTCTGTCAGCGCCTCAGATATTGATCTTAACCCTTTCCCTGATAGAGACGACTTTTCACGCCTCTGCAGAAAATGTCTTTTGAAAACATTGTGGGAAAAGGAGAAATTGCTTGTAACAAGCAATTTCTCATTTTCCCACAATGTTTTCTACTCTATCAGATAATTTAACCATCATTTGACCCAGCATTTGATTCTTTTATTCAGATGTTTTGTATTTGGACAAGTGGAAATATCGCAAAACAGGGAAAGGGTTAATATCCACCATTTTGATTCCAAGTACCAGAATAATGATGTTTCCATGCGCCGTCGTAGTGTTACCTGTCAGATTCCGTTGTTTATTTGATCAAATTGATGGACAAATTTGTGTCCGCTAATGTCGCCAAGAGCATAATCTGTGATGTTGACTGTAATAATTTGGCATAAATTCTAGCTTGTGAATTTTTGGTTGATCACTATGGTGAATAAGTGTGTATTTGTGTCCGGTTTGTTCAGTAGGTAGAGCGATGGTGTGGTAAACCAGAGATCCCCGGTTCGATTCCGGGCTGGTGCGCATCTTTCTCACCCTGTGACATTTAGCGCCCAACGTAGTTGCGGCAAGTAATTCTGCAGAATACTCCCGCATCGTCCGTACCGAGAGTTACGGTGCTCTCCGTAGGTTTCCCCTGCAAAGTACCAAATCACATCTGAATTGTACTTTAACTGTTAATTGCGACATATTTTCTGTATTATTCAATTGACAGAAATGTCAGTATTATACTTATTCATTTCTGTGTAATAAGTACAGAAAAATATGTCACAATTAACAGCTAAAGCGCGAATGAGATTCGGTACTCTGCAGGAAAAACCTATGGAGCACCGTAACTCTGGGTACGGACGATAATTGAGTATTCTGTTGCCCACCGAAGGACCGCGACTGATAAATACTCCCAAAATTGTAGACAAAAATTCGGAGACAAAAATTAAACATGGAATTCAAGGACGAATTTCAATTTGGCAGAGAAGAATGTCACAGTACGCAACTGACTATTGGGATGAAGTGTGTATGATATGTGCCTTGTTAGCTTGCTCGATAGAGCCATGGGCATGGTACGGTAAACATGAGGTCCCTGGTTCGATTCCGGGCCGTTATTTATCTTTCTCAATCTGTGACACAAGTAAACCGTTTTATTTTAAAGAAATGGCTATCACCGGAATAAATATTATCTTCACAAAATTTGATTCGGGCCCAATAGAAATCAACAGCCAGAACAGAACGTTTGCAGTAATATAAATCTAATTCCAAAATAAATTTTTAATTTTCTTTTTATGATCAGGTTTCGAAAATTAAAATATGCTTTTCTTTTAAAATTATTATCAATATGTTCACCATATTATTATGGTTAATATGCAATTCACAGTCTCTTTGCAGCTTGAAATTGAAATTGTCATGTCGACTATAGGATCGCGTCAAAATAATGTTAACAGAATAGGAAAACGTAATTTGATACCGACGAAAAAGTCAACAAAACGCAAAATTGATGCTTTTGCAATATTATACCGTAGACCACACATTATAATTTGATTTTATATGAAAATAAATATATTGTGAGTATGGTGGTGTCTATTAATGTGTTCTTGATATTCGGAACGGAAGTGACGACATTTTTTGTTGTCCAAGAAATTTTCAAGGTCAATGTTTCACTGTTTGTCTCGCAATAACCCGCCAATTTATATTTGCGCACCAAAAAAAACAGATCACCAATACCGCTGACTTTCTAGTCACTTTGAATGAAATAGATGGGATAAAATTTTGGATTGGAACACGGATACGTTTGTCAACTATTTTGATTTTATTGCCGCATTGGTCAAGCAGAGCGGTCCGCTGGTTTGACTGCAGAGCGCAGCGTAAAGCGGTCATTCTTTCGCAGTTTAAAGAAAAAAAGGAGCGTAAACTGCAATTAAAGGCGGAGCGCAGCGCTATCTGCGCTATAAGTATTGCAATTCCGCAACCAACTCTTTGGACCGCAGTCACATGAATGCAGTCCGATTGCGGTCCAATTGCAATTAATGGGAACGCGAATAATTTGCAATCCTGCGCTCCAGGAATTGCAATTCGCCCGGTAAGAGAACCGCAGGCCACTCTGTACCTCTTATGTAATGCATTGTAATTAGAGTTATGTACTCATAACTAACATATATTAACTTCAATAAATGTTCTACTATTTCTAAGACAGTGGGAGTGGAAACCCAATATCACACAAGTTGCTTACTGGATCCAGTCTGTTACTGGTTAATTATTACATAATTTCGAAATCCTTACCTTATTTGATTTAAACGATAACAATAATGCTCAATCATTTCTAGAAGTCTAGTTTATGTGTTTATGAAATCCCTTACTGTGGTTTTGATTTTAAGTTACATTAAATTCGTTTTTAAATCCCAATAACTGATGCTTTTTTGGAAAAACGGGGTTGTTGTTCTTGTTGTTGTTGTATGTTTGTATTTCAGGCGCTTATTTTTTTGCGTCTATCTCTCTACAGACCCAAAATATTTCCTACAACCCATATGTGCATGCATAATCTTCCATGTGTCTGTCAGCCTGTCTGTCAGTATTTTGCACAGTATGTGTGTATTGTATATTAATTATGCCTGTTTTGTATGTGTAAGTGTATTAAAATTGTGTCTGTAATGTGCTGGAAACAAAGAATTGTCCTCTGATTATTTGGAATTTTATTCTTGTTTTTCTTAAAATCATGTTTGGCAGCACAGTAAAATTGTCTCAAACTGAGTAGATTCTACTGTGTTGCTGAAACATGATTTTATATTTAGAAAAATGAAGAAAAAAAATCAGTAGATGACAAAAATCTAATTGGCGAATTCTATCATATGTAATGTTTGAGCATTAGTAGTTGAACCAAATTATTTGTAAATTACCCCAAACCATCGAAATCCACCCACATATCGATATGACACCAAAATAATGGCCATCTGTTCAAACATCTGTGTTTTACAGAACTTATATTGAATATTTAAGTGTGTTCTGTAAATAATATATTATCCAGGCAAAAAACTGTGATGCAATATGGAAGGTTATTTGAGAGTTCAAATACTGTACAAGTGTGTCATAAGTGGATGTGACTGGAGAAGTGGGGCTTATGGGTTTTCCGACCAGCGTATATCCAGATCTGAGTATTATCAGAATCTGCACTGTTCGCCATTCCATCAGTGAAACACCTGTCATGTTTTTAACAAGCAATGTACATTGTTATCAGGCTACAGGAGTGTGCTATTGGATCAGGAGCTACACTGTTCACAAATGCCATAAGCCTCATTTCTCCAGTCACAGCCACATAATTATGAGAAATCATCAAAATGCTTTGATTACAAATACAATCTACACTATTTACTCAAAGTCCAAGGGACTGAGGAAATAGTATGACTTAGCGAAAATTTGAGTTAACGAGAGTTATACTATATAGGAAAACATGTAATAATTTCACTTTGAGTTATCAGTATTTTTATTACAGAAGTTTTAACAATAAAAACAAATTATAAAATTTCTCGCATTTCCAGTAAATTTTCTAAGTCTCACATTTGCAGTACATTTTCTAAGTTCTCAGATTTCCTGTACATTTTCTAAGTTCTCAGATTTCCGGTATGTTCCGCTCCTTTTCCGCTCTCGAAATTTTCTGAGTCAATATTTTATAGCAAAAAATGACTAAGTTCTCACTTTTAACTGAATTTCTATGCTTTTTCCAGTATTTCCATGGACAATGTCTGCACTTTCCATGGACGACGTCCATACTTTCCATGGACATTGTCCAGCATATTCCAGTGTTTCCGCATTGATTCCATGGTTTCCACAGAGTTTCTGTGGAAATTCCATGATGTCCATGAAATTTCCACCGAATTTCCTGTATGTCCATGGAAAATATACTGCCGGGATCCTTGTCTCTCCTGCATGTGAACAAGACTTCATCTTCATTATTAAGCATAGAACATTGATTAACAGATGGCTCTCGGCTGGTGTCATACATCTAAATATAATCGTATAATGTGTGTGTGCATGTATGTGTGAGAGCACATGATTGTACTATCAAATAATTTGAAATGCCTTAGTGGTTGGCTGGTTGTGAGTATGTGACGGATAATTCAGCGATCAGCAGTCAGTCTTAACGGAATGCTGACCTACATGGTTTGGCCCTCGTGTACATTTGGCCCCTGATTCTTGAGAGCTAAATCGTTAACCACCAATACTCAACTTCAATTGTTTTTTGTTTAAATCCTCTACTTATTTATTTTAGCAGTGGGTGGTAGGAGGGAGCATGTGATGGGTAATTTAACGATCGGGGTTCATCTTTACCGGAATGCCGACCTACATGATATGGCCCTCTTGTACCGTTTTGGCCCCCTGGTACTTGAGAGCTAAATCCTGTTATGCACCATTAAGAAAGTAATAAGATTAGAGCTAGTCCTATTACTTTCGAAGTTGGAGCTAAGTGACTCTGATGTAGCATGGACATGGCACCAGGTCAGGATATTCTAATTTCAGTGCTGAATATATAGTTTATGTAAATATTGAACTCTGATTTTGGGAATTTCCTTCATTTTGGACAGGTTGAATACGGGATAGTCCAACCCGTTGGCCCGGCCTTAAATGACATTATCTGTTGATAGGCCGTTAAAACACCAATAATCGATCATTTTAGCAAATTTCATATTAAAAAAAATATATTTTGATTATATTTTGTATTTTTTTTCTTTTTTTACTTCTCTGTAAATAACACATTGGAATAGCTATCTCAAACCAAAAATTTTGATACCCATTTTGCTCTAACTTAATGAACAATGTATTTTTTCATTTGTATATATTGTTAAAAAACATTCTGTTCGGACTTAGTCGTTTCTGACTCGAGAAATGTTCCCAGTTTACTGATGAAGTTCTAAATTCTCACTTATATGTCTGAATTTTTGGAAAGACAATTCCCCAACATCTGCCCTACATTCGACATATAACTCCCATATAACAGAAATACTTATATGTTTTCCACATATCACTTTCCAACATCTCTCCTATAACTATAACTCCCATACTCCATTTTAATGGCAGTTCTATGTGCCCTATATTGGACATATATGGCACATATATGGCACATATATGTTTGTGCTTTCAATTTCGGTAAGGGTATGGTGAATAAGTGTGTAATTGTGCCCGGTTTGCTCAGTAGGTAGAGCGATGGTGTGGTAAACCCGAGATCCCCGGTTCGATTCCGGGCTGGTGCGCATCTTTCTCACCCTGTGACATTTAGCGCCCAACGTAGTTGCGGGAAGTAACTCTGCAGAATACTCCCGCATCGTCCGTACCGAGAGTTATGGTGCTCTCCGTAGGTTTCCCCTGCAAAGTACCAAATCACATCTGATTTGCACTTCAACTGTTAATTGCGACATATTTTCTGTATTTCTCAATTGAAAGAAATGTCAGTATTATACTTAATCATTTCTGTGTAATAAGTACAGAAAAATATGTCACAATTAACAGCTAAAGCTCGAATGAGATCCGATTCGGTACTCTGCAGGAAAAACCTATGGAGCACCGTAACTCTGGGTACGGACGATAATTCAGTATTCTGCAGTTACTTGCCGCAACTACTCCCAACGTGGAGTCGTGACTGATGAAGAAATGTTCCACAAATATGGAATTCTGGGCTGACATATTTCTGCCCAGTGACAATTGTTGCCCAACGAAGGACCGCGACTGATAAATACTCCCAAAATTGTACCCAAACATATGGAATTCGGAGACAAAAATTAAACATGGAATTCGAGGACGAATTTCAATTTGGCGGAGAAGAATGTCACAGTATGCAGTGTATGCTCTGTGCCTTGTTAGCTTGCTCGATAGAGCCATGGGCATGGTACGGTAAACATGAGGTCCCTGGTTCGATTCCGGGCCGTTATTTATCTTTCTCACTCTGTGACACAAGTAAACCGTTTTATTTTAAAGAAATGGCTATCACCGGAATAAATATTATCTTCACAAAATTTGATTCGGGCCAATAGAAATCAACAGCCAGAACAGAACGTGTTCAGTTATAGAAATCTAATTCCAAAATAAATGTTTAATTTTTTTCTATGATCATGTTTCGAAAATTAAAATATGCTTTTCTTTTAAAATTATTATCAATATGTTCACCATGTTATTATGGTTAATATGCAATGCACAGTCTCCTTGCAGCTTGAAATTGAAAGACATTATGAAAAGTTGTATTGATCTCAGAAATTGTCATGTCGACTATAGGATCGCGTCGAAATAATGTTAACAGAATATGAAAAAAAACGTAATTTGATACCGACGAAAAAGTAAACAAAACGCAAAATTGATGCTTAGCTTTGCCATATTATACCGTAGACCACACATTATAATTTGATTTTATATGAAAATAAATATATTGTGAGTATGGTGGTGTCTATTAATTTGTTCTTGATATTCGGAACGGCAGTGACGACATTTTGTTTTGTCCAAGAAATTGTCATGGTCAATGTTTCACTGTTTGTCTCGCAATAACCAGCCGATTTATATTTGCGCACCAAAAAAAACAGATCACCAATACCGCTGACTTTCTAGTCACTTTGAATTAGATAGATGGGATAAAATTTTGGATTGGAACATGGATACGTTTGTCAACTATTTCGATTTTATTGCCGCATTGGTAAAGCAGAGCGGTCCGCTGGTTTGACCGCAGAGCGCAGCGTAAAGCGGTCATTCTTTCGCAGTTTAAGGAAAAAAAAGAGCGTAAACTGCGCTATAAGTATTGCAATTCCGCAACCAACTCTTTGGACCGCAGTCACATGATTGCAGTCCGATTGCGGTCCAATTGCAATTAATGGGAACGCGAATTGCAATCCTGCGCTCCAGGAATTGCAATTCGCCTGGTAAGAGAACCACAGGCCACTCTGTATACAATTCGTAATATTTTTCTCATTCATCGTATTATAGCGTTTATAAATGTGTGCGGTTAGCGCAATCGGTAACGATCGCTTCTCACCAATGCGACCCCGGGTTCGATCCTCAGCAAGTGTAGCATGTAAAGTGGTATGGTGGTCGCCAGATCGGACACGTGCGTTTCACCCGGGTGCTCCGGTTTCCTCACACATTCTTGACTGCCCTACGCCTTTATCTGTGCCAAATAAAAACATTTGTATAAGTGCTTTCGCGCTTGTTTGTAATCGTTGTAAAATAAATAGCGTTTAAACTTAAACATTTTAGAATGTGGTGTGCCAAAATGGCAAGATTCAACCATCAGTGACGCCACCACAACGACGCATGAGTCGACGGCAACGGCTACGTGTAACTCGGGGTTTGACGGCGGATTCTCGATAATATCGTGTGGCTCTGATGGAAGCTGGGTCGGGGGACCGAACTGTACACGTGTGGGTGGGTATAAATTGAAACTACTTATGTTGTGTTGTCGTATAAATATAGAAGCGAAAGGACTGTAATGACAGTTATTTAAATACCATGCGACAAGCATGACAGGCGGACAACTGGGGCCCGTATTACTAAGCTTCGTACAACTAATTCGCAAGTGCAAATTTAGGATCGTCTGGAAATTTTAATTCATGTATTTACATTTATTGAGCATAGACTGCTATGCTGCAATAAATGTAAATCCAAAAATCTCTAAACCGGATACGCTGGGAGGTCCCCATCGTTTCCGGTTTAGAGAGGTTCCACTGTAAATCAGGCATTTTGGTACCGCAAAACATGTATATTTGGTTTGCGGTCATGAAAAGGCATTATAAACGGTGAGAAATCGTAATAAACACATACAATTAAGCAGACACATATTGCATGTGTGTCCCGTTTATAGAGGTCCTATGGTATAACTAGGGGATAAGCCTGATTAGCGGATCACTACAACATTAATCTGCTTTATTTTCAATACTTTATAAGATGTCCGGTTCTTCAAATACCTTGTTCAATAATGAAAGCACAAAGCACATGTACGAGAGGATACACATTATCGGTGTACACTGTTTTTTTGCATTTTATCTCCTTTACTAAGTTACTATCTTGGTTACATTTTAGATTGCCTTGTGCCAACATGGATGGAAATTAGATATGGCACACTCAATTCACATTGAGCACGTTTTATCAGCTAGAGTCTCTACTACTCTGGCAAGCAAACAGTTACAATTCTCTTCCTTGAATTCAGCATGTATATAGCATAGTGTCTGAAGTCAATGCATTACATTACAATTCTGATGTGTGTTTCATGTTTCCGGCTGTACTGTCCTCCACTTGTAGCCTATTTCATCAAAATCGCTAAGCATACTTATCTAGCTAAGTATACTTTGAGGGAGTAACATTTATTTTTTCCGAATGCATTATTTCAAATAGAACTAACGACTTAATATATTTGATGATTAAAATAATGCAGAATTATTATACTGAATTAATTACATTATGAAAGCCAGAATGGCTGTGATAATGTAATAAATTCAGTATAATACAAATTAATACATGTACCCTTCAATTGAAAATGTCTCCCTCAAAATGAACTTAGCTAGATCAGTATGCTTAGCAATTTTGGTGAAATCGGCTACAAGTCATTCGCATCATCATATATTACTGTAATTTTGGAGTTGCCACAACCATATCCACGACTGCGGTCTATAACAAATCATTTTATACATTTTTGTATGCGTTAAATGTATTTGGGTCCTTACTAAAGGTGACACAGAACCCATCCGGGATTGTGTATATGGAATTGGTCACACATGATAGTATATTAAGGAATATAAAACGTCCAAAGGAGTTACTTATCCTGATATTTGTGAATTGGCAACCAGCCAGGCTATACATGCATTTTTTCTACATTGTGTTGACATTTACTGTGAACGACGAGTATAGCAAGAACTGAGATAATTCGTGTATTGTCAGTCTACCAGCCTCTTTAGGCCAGAGACATAGCCAAATGCTGTACCAATGAGTTATCTTCTGTCAGTATTTGTGGCATTGCACTAACGTATGTCATTCATGGATGCCCTGTTACATAATGGGTGATAGTGGGCCTAGAGATACATGGACCGCATTTGATGCCACATATTGCATTGAAACGATGACGTCTTCGTATTGCGTTCACCTATTCTGATGCAGCTCGCATTAGCAAGCATGGTTGTAACATTGCGCCAGTCGAACAAGACGAATTGTTATCTTTCACATCCTCGTAATTTTTGTGTCTGTTTTTTTCTTTTTGTTTAGCTAAAATGTAATACATAGATGCTTACATATACTATATGTAAGCATATATGTCACTATACATGCATTTTATCTACATTTTGTTTAGCTAAAATTTAACTCAAACCCCTTTTTCAGATTATTACCAGAAATCCGTAAACATAGTACACACTTGAATTGTATCTGCTATTATTGCACTGAATGGGCCTCAGACTGACATGTGAGATCATTTTGCTTTTTTAAGATTTGCAATAATTATGTTAATTACCTAATTACCTAATTACCTTCTTCAAGGAGAAGAACTCTATAAGATAGCAATATTTCGTTCCAATCCTCTTTACACTGCTTGTATGCCGAAAAATGATGTAATTAATATTTAATAAAATATGTTTATACCAACAAGACGAATTGAGTGTATCGTATGTCATTTACACCAAATATCTGTGAGCTATCATGAGCAGAATTATTATAGTGCAGTACGAACTGTGCTTTCAGAAGCATGGTAACATGTTTATTGGTTCCTTGATAAAAATCAACAAAGCCACGTTTCTTATGAAATTCGTATTTTGTTTCTCATTCATCGTATTATAGCGTTTATAAATGTGTCCGGTTAGCGCAATCGGTAACGAGCGCGCTTCACACCAATGCGACACCGGGTTCGATCCTCAGCAAGAGTAGCATGTAAAGTGGTATGGTGGTCGCCAGATCGGACACGTGCGTTTCACCCGGGTGCTCCGGTTTCCTCACACAGTCTTGACCGCCATACGCCTTTATCTGTGCCAAATTAAAACATTTGTATAAGTGTTTTCGCGCTTGTTTTTGATCGTTGTAAAATAAATAGCGTTTAAACTTAAACATTTTAGAATGTGGTGTGCCAAAATGGCAAGATTCAACCATCAGTGACGCCAACACAACGACGTACGAGTCTACGACAACGGCTACGTGTAACTCGGGGTTTGACGGCGGATTCTCGATACTATCGTGTGGCTCTGATGGAAACTGGGTCGGGGGACCGAACTGTACACGTGTTGGTGGGTATAAATTGAAACTACTTATGTTGTGTTGTCGTATAAATATAGAAGTGAAAGGACTGTAATTACAGTTACCATGCGACAAGCATGACAGGTGGACAACTGGGGCCCGTTTCACTTAACTTCGTACAACTAACATTTAGGATCGTCTGGAAATTTTAATTGATGGATTTACATTTATTGAGCATAGACTGCTATGCTGCAATAAATTTAAATCCAAAAATTGCCTTATGCCAACATGGCAAGATGCAGACACCATTAACGTAACGATAACGACGTACCAGTTTAATGCAACGGCTACGTGTACATGTAAGCCTGGGTTTAATGGCGGAGAAGCGGTAATACGGTGTAAAGCCGATGGACACTGTGTGGGCGGACCGACTTGTACTCCTGTTGGTTCGTATGATCACCGTATGCCCTCGCCATAATGCCATGTATCTGCTAATTAGCTGGGATAACGGAAGTATGGCGACGCATGTCCCACAAATGCCATGTCAAAGGAAAATGTTGATACAATGCAACCTCTCTCCAACAGCCACCCATGGGAAGGTGCAAAACTGGCTGTTGTAGAGAGGTGGCTGTTGCAGGGAGGTCAATGCTGAATTAAATTTGATCGTCTGGTGTATACAGTGGAACCTCTCCAAACCGGACACCAAGAAAACGTCTGTGATCTTAGGTTGTATGAGTTTCTTGTCATTTATCTCATTTGATAATGTCTGTTCGTGATCGCATAGCACACAGCCATGGCTCAGAATGATCAAATACATGATTTACCGTGAAACCTCTCTAAAGCCGGACACCCTGGGGACCTCCCAGGGTGTCCGGTTTAGAGAGGTTTCACTGCATTTATTTTCTTCGATAATTCTCATCAAATACATGCTTTGACAGCATTTTATAATCATTTCCAATGGAATTGATTCTAAGGTGCTGTCAAAGCATGTTTTTATTGAGAAAGAATGCAAACGCGACATCATAGACTATTTTCGTGCTCAGCAGTCTAAGGGTTAGATATAGAGGAAATCATCCATTTGGGATATAAAATAAGCGGCTATTACAGAGAGGGTGTTGTTGTGTTATTTCATGACCAAATGTTTACAAATTGTGCGATTGTTTCCGTAATTGACGTATAAAGTTGCTGAAATGTTCAAGATCCCATGGCGTGTATCATATGTGATCGCGATGTAACAAGTAAGCTATATATTATAGAAACATAATAATAAAATTCCTTGTCCAAAGTTGCATGTTGGCTTTGTAATTTTCAGATTGTGGTGTGGCAGCATGGCCGGATGCAGACATCAGTGTAATAACAGGAAGAACGTTCGGGTCGACAGCAAAAGCTACGTGTAAGGTGGGGTATGACGGCAGGTGGTCGACAATATCGTGTGGCGCCAACGCCAAATGGGTCGGTGGACCGTCGTGTGAACCTGTAGGTGAGTATAAACGCGATATGTTTTCGCGAGAGTTTATTGCTGTATATTACTTATAATTACATTTTCTAATAGTTTCAAAAATGAGAATATCCAAATTTGGCGTTAACGGAACACATTGACGATTGTGTAGCTTTTATCAATTAGGAAACACTTCAATGGAACACGACGACGTTTGCCGGTCAATAGCGTACGCCGTTGATATTAATGACTTCAACCATGCTTTAACCAATCAACGTCACGTGGGGCTAATGGATTATGCAATGGATTTGGATATGAACGCGGCTGGGGTTATTGTTTTGCATATTAAAGCTAATTGTAATGTTGACGGGATAAATAGAATAGTAGGTTAGTGCCGTAAATGAGGAAAATAGCCTTGCCAGATATTTGTTCCCATTCACGGCACTAACCAACTATTCTCAGTAACTGCAATGTAGTTATGTTATCGCCATCGTAGTAGCGTATTATGGTCATCTTAATGCCGTGATATTGTACTAACGTCATCGTACCATTGTAATCGTATGGTACATGTTACATGCTATTGTAATATTAAATGTGTGTCTATACTCATTAGAACCATCACGCGCATTAAGAACTCAGTTTGCATCCGGACAATATTTCCACTGAAGTGAATTCTAAATATTAACCTCTGTCAACACGGCTAGGTTAGCGTCTCATCCATGTCTTACACTGTTTGCTAGCATCACATACATGCAATGCAGCATTGTCCAGATATAGAGAACAGTAGGTTAGTTCCGTGAATGGGAAAACATATCGGGCAAGGCACATCCCGTTTCCGTGCCGCGCCAGATGTTTTTCCAATTCACGGCACTAACCTACTATTCTATGTATCCCGTCAACACATACAAATGGCTTTAAAATGCAAAAATAATATCCCCCGCCACCGCACATATTCATACGCAGTGATTAGGTCGTATTGACAGGATATCAAAACTGTTTCACGGCACCGTTTTTCACGGCACATACGTACTGTGTTCACGAGAAAAATAGTGTTCCAAACAGTTGGCATACTGTATCTGAGTAATATCAAACATGTAATGTCTGTTCCTTGACAGAACATATGTTCGGCCATCCGCACTGGACTGTTGGCTCACCTGGATCCCTGGTGCATCTTATATATATGTAATTAACATGTAACCCTGTACATAGTGTAAACTACATAAGATACATCAGGGATGATTAACAGTTAATTAAAATGACTAAAGTAAGCACCATTAGCAAATGCACGGTGGATAGTCAACCGCTCCAATTGCATGGCCAATGCAGTGGCTCTCTGCGTGGAAATTTGTTCGTGAATTGTTCATTTGTGCGGGTTCCGCACTTAAATGGGTGGGATTTACGCATAAAGAAAACCCACACAATCATACACGTGAACGATAGTCGCAGATGAACAATAATCGGCTTACATGTATATAGAGGGATGGTTTGTGGCCGAGAGGTTAGAACACTCGAACTTGTTTGTTCAAACCTCGCCATAAACCATAACGTACTTTCATAGTATTTCCAAACCAGTGGTTTGTCGGATGCCTAATTAAACTTGGCTGCTGCTTGGGCGTTACACACATTCACTCTAATTTTTGTCTAACATATATAATGTGGCGCAGCTGCTTGGGACAATGCCAATATATCCGACCGAACAGGAACGACCTACGGGTCGACGGCGACGGCTACGTGCAGGAAGGGGTTTGCCGGCGGGTTACAGGAAATCACATGTGACCCGAATAGGGATTGGGTCGGGGGACTTGATTGCCAGCTTATAAGTAAGCATGTATGTCACAATTGTCAATGATCGATATCAACAAGCTCGTGGCCGTATAAATGTATATGTTGCAGGCTTATATGCAAAGCCAATGTAGGATATTGATGGTTGAAATGGTGAATCATAGTGATATAGATGGTTACATATACTATATGTAAGCATCTATGTCACTATACATGAATTTTATCTACATTGTGTTGACATTTACTGCGAACGACGAGCATAGCAAGAACTGAGATAATTCGTGTATTGTCAGTCTACCAGCCTCTTTACGCCAAAGACATAGCCAAATGCTGTACCAATGAGTTATCTTCTGTCAGCATTTGTGGCATTGCACTAACGTATGTCATTCATGGGTGCCCTGTTACATAATGGGTGATAGTGGGCCTAGAGATACATGGACCACATTTAATGCCACATATTGCATTGAAACGATGACGTCTTCGTATTGCGTTCACCTATTCTGATGCAGCTCGCATTAGCAAGCATGGTTGTAACATTGAGCCAGTCGAACAAGACGAATTGTTATCTTTCTCTTCCTCGTAATTTTTGTGTCTGTTTTTATTTTATTTTTTTAGCTACAATTTAACTCAAACCCCTTTTTCTATATTATTACCAGAAATCCGTAAACATAATACACACTTGAATTGTATCTGCTATTATTACATCGAATGGGCCTCAGACTGACTTGTGAGATCATTGCGCTTTTTTAAGATTTGCAAGAATTATGTTAATTACCTAATTACCTAATTACCTTGTTCAATGAGAGGAACTCTATAAGATAGCAATATTTAGTTCGAATCTCTTTAACTGCTTGTATGCCGAAAAATGATGTAATTAATATTTAATAAAATATGTTTATACCAACAAGACGAATTGAGTGTATCGTATGTCATTTACACCAAATATCTGTGAGCTATCATGAGCAGAATAGTGCAGTACGAACTGTGCTTTCAGAAGCATGGTAACATGTTTATGTACCATATACCTGATGATATAATATTATGGTATTTAATAAATTTCGTTATTGGTTCCTTGATAAAAATCAACAAAGCCACGTTTCTTATTAAATTCGTATTTTTCTTCTCATTCATCGTATTATAGCGTTTATAAATGTGTCCGGTTAGCGCAATCGGTAACGAGCGCTCTTCACACCAATGCGACCCCGGGTTCGATCCTCAGCAATAGTAGTATGTAAAGTGGTATGGTGGTCGCCTGGTCGGACACGTGCGTTTCACCCGGGTGCTCCGGTTTCCTCGCACAGTCTTGACCGCCATACGCCTTTATCTGTGCCAAATAAAAACATTTGTATAAGTGTTTTCGCGCTTGTTTTTGATCGTTGTAAAATAAATAGCGTTTAAACTTAAACATTTTAGAATGTGGTGTGCCAAAATGGCAAGATTCAACCATCAGTGACGCCAACACAACGACGTACGAGTCTACGGCAACGGCTACGTGTAACTCGGGGTTTGACGGCGGATTATCGATAATATCGTGTGGCTCTGATGGAAACTGGGTCGGGGGACCGAACTGTACAAGTGTTGGTGGGTATAAATTGAAACTACTTATGTTGTGTTGTCCGTATAAATATAGAAGCAAAATGACTGCAATTACAGGTACCATGCGACAAGCATGACAGGTGGACAACTGGGGCCCCGTTTATTTCACTAAACTTCGTAAAACAACTGAAATTAGGATCGTCTGGAAATTTTAATTGATGGATTTACATTTATTGAGCATAGACTGCTATGCTGCAATAAATTTAAATCCAAAAATTGCCTTATGCCAACATGGCAGATGCAGACACCATTAACGTAACGATAACGACGTACCAGTTTTAATGCAACGGCTACGTGTACATGTAAGCATGGGTTTAATGGCGGAGAAGCGGTAATACGGTGTAAAAGCCGATGGACACTGTGTGGGCGGACCGACTTGTACTCCTGTTGGTTCGTATGATCACCGTATGCCCTCGCCATAATGCCATGTATCTGCTAATTAGCTGGGATAACGGAAGTATGGCGACGCATGTCCCACAAATTGCCATTGTCAAAGGAAAATGTTGATTACAATGCAACCTCCTCTCTCCAACAGCCACCCATGGGAAGGTGCAAAACTGGCTGTTGTAGAGAAGGTGGCTGTTGCAGGGAGGTCAATGCTGAATTTAAATTTGATCGTCTGGTGTATACGTGGAACCTCTCCAAACCGGACACCAAGAAAACGTCTGTGTATCTTAGGTTGTATGAGTTTACTTGTCATTTATCTCATTTGATAATGTCTGTTCGTGATCGCATAGCACACAGCCATGGCTCAGAATGATCAAATACATGATTTACCGTGAAACCTCTCTAAAGCCGGACACCCTGGGGACCTCCCAGGGTGTCCGGTTTAGAGAGGTTTCACTGCATTTATTTTCTTCGATAATTCTCATCAAATACATGCTTTGACAGCATTTTTATAATCATTTCAATTGGAATTGATTCTAAGGTGCTGTCAAAGCATGTTTTATTGAGAAAGAATGCAAACGCGACACTCATAGACTATTTTCGTGCTCAGCAGTCTAAGGGTTAGATATAGAGGAAATCATCCATTTGGGATATAAAATAAGCGGCTATTACAGAGAGGGTGTTGTTGTGTTATTTCATGACCAAATGTTTTACAAATTGTGCGATTGTTTCCGTAATTGACGTATAAAGTTGCTGAAATGTTCAAGATCCCATGGCGTGTATCATATGTGATCGCGATGTAACAAGTAAGCTATATTATAGAAACATAATAATAAAATTCCTTGTCCAAAGTTGCATGTTGGCTTTGTAATTTTCAGATTGTGGTGTGCAAGCATGGCCGGATGCAGACATCAGTGTAATAACAGGAAGAACGTTCGGGTCGACAGCAAAAGCTACGTGTAAGGTGGGGTATGACGGCGGGTGGTCGACAATATCGTGTGGCGCCAACGCCAAATGGGTCGGTGGACCGTCGTGTGAACCTGTAGCTGAGTATAAACGCGATATGTTTTCGCGAGAGTTTATTGCTGTATATTACTTATAATTACATTTTCTAATAGTTTCAAAAATGAGAATATCCAAATTTGGCGTTAACGGAACACATTGACGATTGTGTAGCTTTTATCAATTAGGAAACACTTCATGGAACAGCGACGTTGCCGGTCAATAGCGTACGCCGTTGATATTAATGACTTCAACCATGCTTTAACCAATCAACGTCACGTGGGGCTAATGGATTATGCAATGGATTTGGATATGAACGCGGCTGGGGTTATTGTTTTGCATATTAAAGCTAATTGTAATGTTGACGGGATAAATAGAATAGTAGGTTAGTGCCGTAAATGAGGAAAATAGCCTTGCCAGATATTTGTTCCCATTCACGGCACTAACCAACTATTCTCAGTAACTGCAATGTAGTTATGTTATCGCCATCGTAGTAGCGTATTATGGTCATCTTAATGCCGTGATATTGTACTAACGTCATCGTACCATTGTAATCGTATGGTACATGTTACATGCTATTGTAATATTAAATGTGTGTCTATACTCATTAGAACCATCACGCGCATTAAGAACTCAGTTTGCATCCGGACAATATTTCCCACTGAAGTGATCTAAATATTAACCTCTGTCAACACGGCTAGGTTAGCCGTCTCATCCATGTCTACACTGTTTGCTAGCATCACATACATGCAATGCAGCATTGTCCAGATATAGAGAACAGTAGGTTAGTTCCGTGAATGGGAAAACATATCGGGCAAGGCACATCCCGTTTCCGTGCCGCGCCAGATGTTTTTCCAATTCACGGCACTAACCTACTATTCTATGTATCCCGTCAACACATACAAATGGCTTTAAAATGCAAAAATAATATCCCCCGCCACCGCACATATTCATACGCAGTGATTAGGTCGTATTGACAGGATATCAAAACTGTTTCACGGCACCGTTTTTCACGGCACATACGTACTGTGTTCTTTTCGAGAAAAATATGTGTTCCAAACAGTTGGCATACTGTATCTGAGTAATATCAAACATGTAATGTCTGTTCCTTGACAGAACATATGTTCGGCCATCCGCACTGGACTGTTGGCTCACCTGGATCCCTGGTGCATCTTATATATATGTAATTAACATGTAACCCTGTACATAATGTAAACTACATAAGATACATCAGGGATGATTAACAGTTAATTAAAATGACTAAAGTAAGCACCATTAGCAAATGCACGGTGGATAGTCAACCGCTCCAATTGCATGGCCAATGCAGTGGCTCTCTGCGTGGAAATTTGTTCGTGAATTGTTCATTTGGGCGGGTTCTGCACTTAAATGGGTGGGATTTACGCATAAAGAAAACCCACATCAATCATCACGTGAACGATAGTCGCAGATGAACAATAATCGGCTTACATGTATATTAGAGGGATGGTTTGTGGCCGAGAGGTTAGAACACTCGAACTTGTTTGTTCAACCTCGCCATTAACCATAACGTACTTTCATAGTATTTCCAAACCAGTGGTTTGTCGGATGCCTAATTAAACTTGGCTGCTGCTTGGGCGTTACACACATTCACTCTAATTTTTGTCTAACATATATAATGTGGCGCAGCTGCTTGGGACAATGCCAATATATCCGACCGAACAGGAACGACCTACGGGTCGACGGCGGACGGCTACGTGCAGGAAGGGGTTTGCCGGCGGGTTACAGGAAATCACATGTGACCCGAATAGGGATTGGGTCGGGGGACTTGATTGCCAGCTTATAAGTAAGCATGTATGTCACAATTGTCAATGATCGATATCAACAAGCTCGTGGCCGTATAAATGTATATGTTGCAGGCTTATATGCAAAGCCAATGTAGGATATTGATGGTTGAAATGGTGAATCATAGTGATATAGATGGTTACATATACTATATGTAAGCATCTATGTCACTATACATGAATTTTATCTACATTGTGTTGACATTTACTGCGAACGACGAGCATAGCAAGAACTGAGATAATTCGTGTATTGTCAGTCTACCAGCCTCTTTACGCCAAAGACATAGCCAAATGCTGTACCAATGAGTTATCTTCTGTCAGCATTTGTGGCATTGCACTAACGTATGTCATTCATGGGTGCCCTGTTACATAATGGGTGATAGTGGGCCTAGAGATACATGGACCACATTTAATGCCACATATTGCATTGAAACGATGACGTCTTCGTATTGCGTTCACCTATTCTGATGCAGCTCGCATTAGCAGCATGGTTGTAACATTGAGCCAGTCGAACAAGACGAATTGTTTATCTTTCTCTTCCTCGTAATTTTTGTGTCTGTTTTTATTTTATTTTTTTAGCTACAATTTAACTCAAACCCCTTTTTCTATATTATTACCAGAAATCCGTAAACATAATACACACTTGAATTGTATCTGCTATTATTACATCGAATGGGCCTCAGACTGACTTGTGAGATCATTGCGCTTTTTTAAGATTTGCAAGAATTATGTTAATTACCTAATTACCTAATTACCTTGTTCAATGAGAGGAACTCTATAAGATAGCAATATTTAGTTCGAATCCTCTTTAAACTGCTTGTATGCCGAAAAATGATGTAATTAATATTTAATAAAATATGTTTATACCAACAAGACGAATTGAGTGTATCGTATGTCATTTACACCAAATATCTGTGAGCTATCATGAGCAGAATAGTGCAGTACGAACTGTGCTTTCAGAAGCATGGTAACATGTTTATGTACCATATACCTGATGATATAATATTATGGTATTTAATAAATTTCGTTATTGGTTCCTTGATAAAAATCAACAAAGCCACGTTTCTTATTAAATTCGTATTTTTCTTCTCATTCATCGTATTATAGCGTTTATAAATGTGTCCGGTTAGCGCAATCGGTAACGAGCGCTCTTCACACCAATGCGACCCCGGGTTCGATCTCAGCAATAGTAGTATGTAAAGTGGTATGGTGGTCGCCTGGTCGGACACGTGCGTTTCACCCGGGTGCTCCGGTTTCCTCGCACAGTCTTGACCGCCATACGCCTTTATCTGTGCCAAATAAAAACATTTGTATAAGTGTTTTCGCGCTTGTTTTTGATCGTTGTAAAATAAATAATAGCGTTTAAACTTAAACATTTTAGAATGTGGTGTGCCAAAATGGCAAGATTCAACCATCAGTGACGCCAACACAACGACGTACGAGTCTACGGCAACGGCTACGTGTAACTCGGGGTTTGACGGCGGATTATCGATAATATCGTGTGGCTCTGATGGAAACTGGGTCGGGGGACCGAACTGTACAAGTGTTGGTGGGTATAAATTGAAACTACTTATGTTGTGTTGTCCGTATAAATATAGAAGCAAAATGACTGCAATTACAGGTACCATGCGACAAGCATGACAGGTGGACAACTGGGGCCCGTTTCACTAAACTTCGTACAACTGAAATTTAGGATCGTCTGGAAATTTTAATTGATGGATTTACATTTATTGAGTATAGACTGCTATGCTGCAATAAATTTAAATCCAAAAATTGCCTTATGCCAACATGGCAAGATACAGACATCATTAACGTAACGGTAACGACGTACCAGTCGAATGCAACGGCTACGTGTACATGTAAGCCTGGGTTTAACGGCGGAGAAGCGGTAATACGGTGTAAAGCCGATGGACACTGGGTGGGTGGACCGACTTGTACTCCTGTTGGTTCGTATGATCACCGTATGCCCTCGCCATAATGCCATGTATCTGCTAATTAGCTGGGATAACGGAAGTATGGCGACGCATGTCCCACAAATGCCATGTCAAAGGAAAATGTTGATACAGTGCAACCTCTCTCCAACAGCCACCCATGGGAAGGTGCAAAACTGGCTGTTGAAGAGAGGTGGCTGTTGCAGGGAGGTCAATAGTGAATTAAATTTGATCGTCTGGTGTATACAGTGGAACCTCTCTAAACCGGACACAAAGAAAACGTGTGTGATCTTAAGTTGTATGAGTTTCTTGTCATTTATCTCATTTGATAATGTCTGTTCGTGATCGCATAGCACACAGCCATGGCTCAGAATGATCAAATACATTATTTACCGTGAAACCTCTCTAAAGCCGGACACCCTGGGGACCTCCCAGGGTGTCCGGTTTAGAGAGGTTTCACTGTATTTATTTTCTTCGATAATTCTCATCAAATACATGCTTTGACAGCATTTTATAATCATTTCCAATAATCGGCTTACATGTAGATAGAGGGATGGCAGAGCGCTTCTCACCAATGCGACCTCGGGTTCGATCCTCAGCAAGAGTAGTATGTAAATTGGTATGACTGTCGCCAAATCGGACACGTGCGTTTCACCCGTGTGCTCCAATTTCCTCCCACATTCATGATCGCCATACGCCTTTATCCGTGATTATTATGTCGTTACTAGCATATGCCTTATTATCAATAGCAGATCATGTTAGCTTATTTCACTTGCTTAAGCAAAGTAATTGATGTGTGCACCGACATCACTACTAAATAATTTTTAGCATACATTTATTTATAAGAAAAGGCAGTTTGGTGGCCATTTTTAAATGTAAATATGGCAAAGTATAATAAACGGCATCACTATGTTTCTTATACGATACTTTGAACTACAAATATAGGTATATATACATGAAGTAACGCTCATATATGTCTTACAGACCAGGGGCCCGTTTCACTAAACTTCCTACGCCTAAAATGTTCGTAAGTGCACACTTATTATAGTCCTTAAATTTCACATTATCAATCTTTTTTTATAAACAATTATTGTATTAACATTGATTGAGCATAGGCTGCCCAATAAATGAAAATACATCAATTGAACTTTACAGACGATCCTAAATTTGCACTTACAAACATTTAGTCGTACGAAGTTTAGTGAAACGGGGCCAAGCCTATTTGAAAATGTAGCATTTTGGCGGCCATTTTGAAAATATAACCGCCATGCATTGAATAGACGAGTGCTAGTTAGATGCAGAATATCTAGTATTCCCATATTTGAGCAATTGATACAGTTATCAGTTAAATCATAACTGAAAGTTATCTTATCCATATCATTATTCGGACACCAAGCATGCATGCACGTGATAAAGTTCAATGACCTTGAAATTACATTGACCGTGGTTTGAACAAATGGCACCTGGATGTTTTGGAAACCTTATACATTCAAGTTTATAAAACCACCGGATGCCAAAAATTAACATGAAATGCCGGATTCGTATCCGGATAGGTACATTTTCCCCGGACTAATACTTACAAGTATCACTCATGTCTATCTGTCATTACACCTTGTAACATTGGATTATAAATACCAGGAAAGCCAACTGGCATAGCATATTATACACGTGTATATCGCAAGAGTTCAAGTCTTTTCTACCACGAGCTGAATATTGATTGATACGATATGCATCCGATATTGTATTTGGGTTGAGATTTTTTAAAAGTCCAACTATACTGCCTGAAGACATCATCCTATAATATACGACTGGATGCACTCTTTTGAACTTTCACACTAGTAACATTTTATCCACATACTATCACATACAGTGTATCTATTGTACATATGTACAATGTCTAGTCTATAATAATACAATATATATATATATATATTGTATTATATATATATATATATATTTATATATCGGGTCCATACACGAAGCGAACAGCGGACACAACCTGCTCACATGCTACTGAAATCACTCGTTTCTGATCATTTATTTTAATACATGTAACAATATTGGCATAAAATGGTAATATAGTCAATGGTCTACATAACATTAGTTTGTTTGGATAATGGTACACCGACTAGCATACTATAATTCAGAGCTCCAGATAAGCTGCGCAATTATCATAAGTAGTGAGTATCAAAAAGCAATACAAATGTTATGGTACTTTTATCATGCTGCAGAAAACAATAAACAGACCTCAAATATAGTATATTTTTCTTATTTTCCATGAAAACACACATTGGTATGTCATTAGAATTGTCTTCAAGGATACAATTCTAATGAAATTCCAAGACATTTTTTCATTTAGAAGCAAAGTATTCAATAATTGCTGTCTGTTGATGTGTAAACAGTTATTTTATTTTACCGAATTAAAATTTTGAAATACCCGATTGCTTCAGAAATGATAGAGTGAAAATACTCAATTACTAAATTTATTATCTGGAGCCCTGTTATAATTGACTTTTATCGTTTGTCATTACCAGCTGTCAACAACAACGTCAGCCATGGCAAACGTGTAAATGGAATTGATGTTTGCTACGTCATTTACTCGAAAACGTCATTTTCGCCAAACGGTACATTTTGTATGCGACTCATGTTACATGTATCACGCGATTTGTATAGAGCTGATGTATTATAATAGTCCCACTTTATTTACAGCTATGGTTTTATGCCCACAAAACCCCCGCCGAAAAATAGGGACTTCTTTTATAATAACGTGCGAGAAACCTTCCGCTACTGGACTCCGGCTCCAACTTTTGACCCTTACTAGTACCGTCGATCTGGCGACAGTGACAGGGAACCAGCTAACGCACCTCCTCCAAGTTGGGTGTTACCACACAGGAACTATTAAATGTGCGGAAACAAGCGGAGTGGACCAGGCTACGACACATCTGGTTGTGTTCAGTACGTGTTCCTTAGGGTTAGAAAATACATTTAAAATATGACACTCGAAGGTAGCAGATATAGAGAATAGTAGGTTAGTGCCGTGAATGGGAAAATATCTGAAAAGGCTTAGGAAACGAGCTTAGGAAACGGGCTCGGCTAGCCCATCTCGTGTCCATTCCGTGCCAGATATGTTCCCATTCACGGCATTAACCTACTATTCTATTTATCCCGTCAACACCTACAAATGGCTTTAAAATGCACAAAAAAAACAACAGACGCATCCTCAAAATCGGAGAATTGAATATTATGACAACCGCACATATTCATACGTAGTAATTAGGTCGTACATGTATCAAAAATGTTTCACGGCACCGTGTTTCACGGCACATACGCACTGTGTTGACGGGATAACAATGGGTATGCATTGGGTATACTGTTAGATTATATACTAATGTTACACAACCGCCTGTGTTAATATTGCCAAGATCATCAACGTTTCTGAACATCTATTGGCAATGCAAACTCGCACTCAAGAATTCAATGGTCTGTGCCTGAGCCCAGCCAATTTGATATAAAGCACATTATCCAAGTATTTTGAAATAAGGATATTGACAACATTTAGCAAGATTAGAGAAGGCGGTTACCGTAGTGAATTGAATGCGAACGGGCTATAGATGGGGTATACAGTTAGGTGAAATGTATATTGTTACATGACTGCCGTTGTTTGACATAGCTCACAACCGTGTTCAAACGTACAGCGCGTGCTGTTTGACCATGGCTGTAGACAATGCTCATTCCAGGGCCAAGCCAACACTCACGTAATGCATGTGTCTCATGACGTTACTGGAACGCGCCATTACGTCACCATGCTAGTTCACAACGGTCGAACTGCAATTTTTAAATTGATGCGGCTGCATCTCGCGACGTGTACTGCGGCCACGGAATATGTATGACATAAATCGTAGTGAATTGAATGAGAATGGGGTATAGATGGGTTATACGGTTAGGTGAAATGCATAGTAAAGCTATTGAGTGAGGACGGGGTATTCATGGGGTATACTGTTAGGTGAATTGTATAGTAAGACTATTGAGTGAGGACGAGGTATGCATGGAGTATACGGTTAGGTTATACAGTACATGCAACACTATTGAATGAGAAAATAATTGCTTACGTTGCACACATGATGTTTTAGTAGGAGAGTAAACTACATGACCGAGAGTTGTGTGAATGAATTTGGACGTGGGTCGTTGTGAAGGCGACTGTCTCGTGATTTGGAGGGTGTCCCCGAGAACCATGTGTAATTGGTCGCAGTAAAAACGTCATTGAGACGTTATTGGCGTCATGTTTCATATAATTATGGGAAACATGAGAGTAGTGTTAAATACTGCCGCTCTACAGAACCGGGTGATATAGTTGACTGTAACAGTTATACAGGTATTTGTGTAACAAGGTGCATGGTCTCGTGGTTACAACAACAACAGCAACAACAATGACTGAAAGTGTTGAAAGCTCGCCCACTCCAAAGCAATTATTATTTGATATTTTCCTTAAAGGTACATGCCCACTCAATAGGCACACAATGTTCTTCATAGGAATTAAATAAGTGTATAAGTGTGTCACTATTCCACCAGTTATAAACATTACGAGTGCCCGCTATACAAATATTAATGTTTAGTAATGTTTGTTTTACTGATAGTGACGTGCGGTGGTATTAGGCTATTTTCATATGCAAATGAGGCATGCCATTTTTTTATTATTTATACTAATTAAATGCACCACCTGAAAAAATAATAGTTTCTACAAATTATAAAGTATGATCATTGCACATGAAAATATAAATACAAAGAATAAATAGTAATGTCCGTTAACATTTTAAGGAAACACGGTTATCGCCCCTGATATCAGTGTGGAAATTTACGACTGATATAAAATGCATAATACTGCCAATCAATATGTGGGGTAATGGTGAATGAATGTTTGTTTTGCCAGAAAAGAACAGTTTGTGTCTACTGATGAAATATCGCGCAGCAAACGCATCTTCATGAGCTGCATTGGGTGGTCCCGGGAGTTCGGCACATACCAATGTCGTTTTTGCGAACAATCGATTTCCGTGTCAGTAGATACGGAAATCGATTCTTCGCAAAAGCGACAGAAGTTTGGGCCAAAGTACCGAGACCACCAACTGCAGCTTAACAAGACGCGTTTGATGCGCCATATTTCATAACAATCCGTTACATAATAACATAAGTATAAACGAATACATACTTTGAATAGGAGGACGTCTGGAAATTTCAGTACTTGTTGTTGTTGTTGTAACCACGTGACCATACACCTTGTGTAAACTACTAGCTAAAACGTCAAATCTTGGACAAACATGAAACCTAGAAGTCAATTAATAGTATCGTTGTATAATACTCAATTGCCCTACTAACAAAATAACGTCAAGCGGCGCCAAACGTATTGCAATATCTAATTTTCAGAATACGCTTCTTAAATAGACCGAAACTAAATTCCCCAGGAGCTATTTACATACTCGAATGCAGCATTTGGCTTCTAGAAAACGAACTCTCTCGAGGCAACACCTCGACCCTTACAGATGTCGGTTGCTTCACAGATGAAACTCGAACCACCCTTTTCAAAAAGGCTGGTGATGCCCATGGCGCTCTTTCGTTTGTTTAGCGTAATAATCCGATCGCTTGGGCATTCTTTCACGATACATACATGTATAATGTATTTATCTCGACAGGTAACCCGACTACACCAGTACTGACGTTACCACTAACGATGGTCGTAGGTCATGCGACCGGAACCAGTTTAAAGGAAAGAATGAGGTGTCAAGCTGATCTGGGATATCCGCAGGGTAACACTCTGGATTTAGAAACGGACGTGTTCGGAACCTGGCAGAGCTTAACGCTCGGAACACGCGACAATGATGGCGAAACATCATGCAGCATAGATCGCACGGCATTCTGGTATTCAGTCAATTTCCCACAGTCCTACAACGGCACGCATCTACGTTGTGCCGTCAAGACAGAGCAGAATGCCTACGTGGGTTATACGTCAGAGCCGTTAGAAGTTCAACTCCTCTCAGGTACGTTCACAGGCATTCGTTCGTCTCCCCCACCCATAACATCTTAGCAAATCGCCTCTAGCGGACCATATAAGACAAACCAAGCGATTTCGTACCGATATTTCGTGCGATTTATCATTGATGATACACAAACATATTGACAAAACGATGATATATAATAATTTCTGTAAATTATGTTGACAGTTGACGAACTTGTCAGAACAAATGCGGAATTTGTTGTGATCATTTCACTTGCAACGTGATTCATTGAAAATGTCTCAAATTTTGTAAATATTTTAAGTCGAAAGGAAGCTCTCTATGTAAACATTCAGTTAATTAGAAACGATTGGTGTGCCCTAAATTTATAATCTAATTATTCTCACTGGATTATAAAGTTTAACATCTTAAAGGCACATGCCCACAGTAGGCAAAAAATGTTCTGTATGAATTAAATAAGTGTATAATTGTGTCACTATTCCACCAGTTCTAAAATTTACGATTGCCCGCTATACAGATATAATCATTTAGTCATTAATATTTATTTTACTGATAGTGACGCGCGGTGGTGATATATTTTAATTATTTATACTAATTAAATGAGTCACCTGATTTTTTTTTATTTTCGACAGATTATAAAGTATGATCATTGCACATCAAAAAATAAATACATAGAATAAATACATTTGGTTATGTCAGTATTTTAAGGAAATACGATTATCGCCCCTGATATCAGTGTGGAAATTCATGTTTGATACACAAAGTATAATAATGCCAATTATGTCGTCGGGAAATGGTTAATGACTCTTTATTTTACCCTAACGAGGTCATATCTAACGAATGGTCGTACAAAATATGCGTCCCTATATTATAGCCTGGCACGTGGGCATGTACCTTTAATTAACCTCGAAATTATGGAAAATTATATTTCGAAATATGCAAAATATAAACTTTTTAATAGTTTCAGCCCTTTCGAAAGGGTTGAAAGTATTAACAAAAATATATTTTGAATATTTTTGAATATTTCTTATATATGTTACATGTACGTCAGGATGGTACAGCCATTTCACGTAAACTGTCTACATAAATATCGGATTTCCTATCTTGTTGCGTTCAACAAGATAGGAAATCCGATATTTATGTACCTATATGGGTGACAATAGAAACAACCCAGCGGTCCTACTATCGTCATATGTCTTCAATCAAACCACTTTAGAAAATCCAGACAGTGTAATAAAATCCATAATACACTAGTGTAATAAATATGCAAATTACATGTAGCTCGTTACAGGACACGGGTTTGGTGACCAGTACAGCTTCAATGTTTGATAATGCACTTATGCAATAAAACAATAATCTAACATTTATGATTTATTATCCTCGTTGACTGATTGCATAAGTATGGAGCCCCGCAGGGGACGTAGAATTATTGTTTTTATTAATTTCTTCCCACGAAACAACAATTCGTTCGCTCAATTTAACGATTCGTTCCGACGAATTAACAATTCGTTCCCACGAATTAGCAATTCGTTCCCACGAATTAACAATTCGTTCCCGTGGGAACGAATTGTTATTTTATGGAAACAAATTGTTAAATTGATGGAACGAATTGTCATATAGTGGGAACGATTTGTTTATTCGAGGGAACGAAGTGTTATATCGTGGGAACGAATTGTTAATTCGAGGGAACGAATTGTTAAATTGAGGGAACGAATTGTTATTTCGTGGGAACGAATTAATAAAACAAATCCATGTACCCAGCGGGGCTCCGTACATAAGAAACACTGCAGCTCTGGCCGGACACATTCAATATACAGAGGGTCTTTCATGAGTGATGATTTAATATGATATTTATTAAACGGGTTTGCTGATTTCATAGGAAACGAAGCTATATCGAGTTTCTTATGAAATCAATCAAGAACGATAAGAACGAATGTTAAACTGTGATGATCAACTAATATGTTTGCTTTAGCAGTCACATTGGCATACGTATTACACTAGGGTATTACCTGTTTTAATACACTGTGAACGTATCTGTTATGTAATAAATTAAATATATACATAGAGAATCCCAGGGTAGTGTATTTTGATATCAAATTTATCAGGCAATGTTAGGAAACTAGTATTATTCCGAGCCTAGCTGAGGAATTCCTATCGTTTGCGAGCCTAGTCTGTTTCGCTAAAGCTGCCCAAATTTTACGGCCATATAAGCAATTCAAAAACAATATTTTTTTCGATAATATTAAATTAAAGGAAAATTTAAGAATGAGCCTTCTTTTTATTTCGTGAAATTTGGTCAAATATTGGTTTTATTACGAAAAATTGATTTCTCTATGGGAATTTAACATCGGGGAAAAAGAGGTAGAGGAGTTGTGGGAGGAGTCAACAAACGAAACAATTTGGAAATTGACTCCGAAACCTAGCTAGATAGCTTGGAAATGATCTAATGAAGAAAACAAAATTAAATTTGAAAAATCGGTCCAGTATTTCTGAAATTCTAAAAAAATTTCCCCATGTTAAATCCCCATAGACATTTTCACTCTGTGAATATGTCTATGGGGATTTAACATGGGGAAACATATTTTTCCCAATAAAATCTATATTTGACCAAATTTCACGAAATAACAAGAAGGCTCATTTTCAAATTTTCCTTCAGTCTTAAATATGTTTTTTGAATTGTTTATATAGCCGTACAATTCGGGCAGCTTTCCCGAAACAGAGTATAGTTTCGAACGGTAACTCTTGCAATCTACTCCCGTACCGTCCCGTAAACCAGCAATGTGTTCTATTGATCAGGTAACGTTTCAGGCGACATAATGGCTATCGTTGAACATATTTTATTTGATGTACTGTTGTTTAACGGCATATTAACAGCTAATGACATTTAAGGCCGGGCCAACGGGTTCGATCCCACGTTTAACCTACTGCATAGGGGTGAAAATCCCCAAATCAGAACGGAATATTTACATCGAAATAAATATATATTCAGCCCTGAAATTAGAATAACCTGTCTTTGTGTCAGGTCCATACCACACCAAAGTCACTTGGCCCTTTCCACTAAAAGTAATACCGGTAGGATTACTCTTACAAGGGTGTAACCAGATTTAACACTCACATACAAGAAAGCCAAATACGTACCTGAGGGTCAAACCTGGTCTCTGATCGAGATTCTGGTAAGAATGAATCCCGATCGTTAATTACCCATCGCATTTTCCCAACCAACCACCACTTCGTGGAAAAGAACTCGGACTTGTTTCCGAGACGTCAGTCCACTGACTTGATTCAGTAACGTCATGTGACACCGTTCGACCAATGAAATGTCAGTTATCAATCAGTTATAAACCCGGCAATGCCTGATACATGTACCGCAATACGTTATCAGTCAGCACGTATTAGGCCAATGTAAAGCTCGTTACCAGATAAATACCGGGTTTGGAAGGCCCTTGAACCAATTCCTACCCTTAAATATAACATAAAGAAAATAAATACCGGTCTATTTCAGATACGGCATGCAAGGCCTGGGACACGACGGAAGAGGGCTCGGATGTGTTTTTTCAACATCCGTTCGTGTGTACGTCCGCCGTTTGGTGTGCTCAAAACAGGATACATACACAGGACTGCTCACCTAACTGTCCCGTGTTTTCGGGTACGAACTTATCACACTGTTTTGGCACCTGCACAACGTGCTAGTCTCTGCATGTATAGCTGATTTCATGTGTCTGCGCACAAACACTACCGGCTGCGCTAATCTTGCCAATTTGTGTCAATTTATTTATTTCAACATTATTGAATATTGTACTTGAAGTCAGGCAAATTGATTGACAGAGCCTGAGCTGCAAGACAGCTCAGGCTCAGTCAATTAAACTCCTTGATTGTGATTTGATTCCGATTTGTCAATAGATGTTCAGAAACGTTGATATCTGGGCAAGATTAACGCGGGCGGTTGTGTACGTTATTTGATTGCATGTGACGAGCTGGACAGGTATATGTCATTATTTTAATAGTAACTTTTTTATTAGATTTTCGACCACATGGTCTTTATCAAAATAGCTTTATACATATTAGTTTAATAGTCACTGTTTGTATTAAACGTTCGACCACATGGTATTTGTAAAGATAGTGTTAGCATAGTATTTGTTTAATTAAATGTACTGAATGTATAGGCTATTTGATTTGTATGTGGATATATTCACGAGTTCCGTAGCGTGCGGTATTGCACGACTTTAGGAGCACGATATGGTTGTGCGGCGGAACGAGTGGCATACATATATCCACATATACATCAAATAACCTTTTCATTATACATCTATACGTACATCATTGACTTTCAGTGTATATGCACCTCGACAAATATACAAAATATAAATTAAGTAAACAAATTAGTGACGAGTTAGAAGAAACCAACTTATGACATGAAATGTGGTTCGGGCACTGACCAGTATGAACTCACGAGACGCCAATACGGAACAATATTGACGGCTTGCATTCCATTGTGTTTCAATGAGAACCAACAGTACGTATATAAGTAATGCTGTTTATTATGCACCTCGAAAACAAGTAATCTGGGTAGCTATGGTCGGCAGCCTACGGAGCCCCGCAGGGGACGTGGATTTATTTTATTAATTCGTTCCCACTAAATACCAATTCGTTCCCTCAATTTAACAATTCTTTCCCTCAATTTAACAATTCGTTCCCTTGAATTAACAATTCGTTCTCACGATATAGGAATTCGTTCCCACGAAATGACAATTCGCTCCCTCAATTTAACAATCCTTCCCTTGAATTAACAATTCGTTCCCACGATATAACAATACGTTCGCATGAATTAATACGTTCACACGAACGAATTGTTAAATTGACGGAACGAATTGTTATTTCGTGGGAACAAATTAATACAAAAATAAGTATACGTCCCCTCCAAGGCTCCGTACCAGCCTGACCGCCTCTCTGTCCGAGACATTCTATAAAGTGTCTTTAGATACTAAATAGTAGAGGATCCAGTGCATAAAAACCTCGAAAGAAAAACCGGCCCTGTAATAATATACATATGATCTTTTGCATATCGTTAGTATATTTATTGTTGAGTTGCGAAGTAATAATTAAAGGTACATGCCCACTCAGTAGGCACACAATGTTCTTTATATCAGACACATCATCTGAGACATTTTCTGGCAAAATAAACATTCAGTCACCATTACCCAACATATTGATTGGCATTATTTTACATTTTATATCAGACGTAAATTTTCACACTGACATCAGTGGCGATAACCGTGTTTCCTTAAAAAATCTTACTTTATAATCTGTCGAAAATATTATTGTTTCAGGTGATGCATTTAATTTGTATAAATAATTAAAAAGTATCATGCCTCATTTGCATATGAAAATAGCCTGATACAACCGCGAGTCACTATCAGTAAAATAAATATTACTAAATGATTATATATGTATAGCGGGCACTTGTAATTTGTAGAACTGGTGGAATAGTCACACAATTATACACTTATTTAATTCGTATAAAGAACATTTTGAGCCTACTGAGTGGGCATGTACCTTTAAAACAAAAAGTTGTTTGAAGTTCGTGACCCATACGCGTCATAAAATAGTTATTAGAAAGCTGAATAATGTTCAAGTGCCAATGAATGCTGCTCTAAATATTGTTAATGATCCATCAGTAATTCACACGTACGTAAATCCAATTCTGGTTATGCAGCATCTAAAACATCATCTCAATGACTTCTGGATAGTGTATATAGTGGCATGTAATGGAACATACCGGTGCAAATATATGCTATTTATCTAAATATGTATTCTATACTTTTATTTTATATAATTTACGTGTATGATTCAGAGCTATAACTTTGCATATCGCGAATATAAATATTTGTGTTTCTCAAAAAATACATTAGCAAGTATTTCATGATGTAAATTCAGTATGGCTAGCCACAGGTGTCAAGATGACACTTGTGCCTAGCCATACCTGAATTTGCATCATGAAATACATGCTAATATTCAGGTATGGCTGACATATACATGCTAATGTATTTTTTGAGAAACACAAATATCTAAAGATTCATCATTCCTGACAAACAACGTGATCGCATTCTCCCACTTCATTCCATAAAGATAAAGGCTATTTTGTAGAAATTTGCAATTATTCTTTGCCCCGTATGCGATATCTAGAGTGGAGGGCATATTGCTATGCTATTAAGGTTCCGTTCTTCCATACGTATGTACGTCCGTTCGTCGGTACGTACGTACACATACGTAAATCCGTCGACGAAATTGTAAGAGTTTCTCCATCATGCCGTTAGTTCAATATTGCTAGATGGATTACTTAAACATGTTGACACTTCATGTATGTGGAAATATGTTATGCCCTCACGCGATAATTAACATGACCTTGACCTTTCTGACTTTTATAATGTCGCTGAATGGCACAAAACTGTATGTAAGAGTGTCTCCATCATGTCATAACCAATGGATGGACTACTTTAATATTCGATCACTTGATACATGTGGACATATTGGAAACACTCTCACTAGCATTGTCATGACCGCGGCATGTTTTACCTTCACAGGGTCGCTGAAACAGGTAGCCATGTTTGCGTCAACAAGTATGTAGGAAGTGTTAAGAGTTTGTTATTATGCCATAACTTCCACATACATGTAGTATCAATTATTTATTTCATATTTGGAAACTTGATACATGTGGACATTATGTGACACACACGTCGGCCTTTTAATATAAAATTGACCCGTATAACCCACAGGTTGAAGTAACATACCAAGGCGAAAACAAAAATAATTACCAAGGTTCCTATGTTTTTTTGTGGACCGTACTCGGACGGCCTCGAGACAACGGACTCTCATGCAACAATTAACCGATTTATACCGGTTGACTGTTTCGGGTAGTCCGAGTACGGACCATTAAAAACATAGGCACCTTGTATTGTGTTCTAACAGGGAGTAAACTTTGTTTTCAATTGAGTTGTTCCCACTTATTGATACTTTTAGGTATATTTAATGTCTTTATATACCTTCGTCTGTTACTTCAACCTGTGGTATAACCTTCACATATATCGCTGAAACACTTAGCATATTTTGACGTCAACATGTTTGTAGCCATTTTTGTTATGATCAGTATGCCAGAAGATGTACCAATGTGTTAAAAACATAATCTCCAGTCCATTAATACGACTTCGATCGCTTTGACCTTTACAAGGTGACACAAGGTGAAACCAACCTATATAAGTTGAAGGCTTACATAACTATTTGGCAACTGGATATGTGTGAATACGTGTTATAAACGTACGATGCCACTGGCATGGTATTTTTGACATTCACTATTTCGTTGAAACATTTGAACAGTATGTGCGTTAAAAGATATGCATATGGGTCCTTAATACGGCACAGTTTCAATATTCTTCACTATGTCTTCCACCACTTGACATGAAATCCGCGTGTACAATGTATATGTATTTTAGTACACTTATACCACATTGTTCTCGTTTTTAAATGTTACCTAAATACCGCCCTTAATGGGGTTGCTTTACAAAATCTATATTGAACTTATTGCCACATTCGTATTTTTATTATGTGCTTAAAAATATGGTTTTCTATTAATTTTGTTCAAACAAAGCAGCCTTTTGTTGCCGAAATGAGACTTAATGAATTTACTAGAACATTTACAAACATCTAACTACAAATAGCATTCATGAATGTTTGCACATTTTAAGTACATGACATTTTCCGCCATGATCATGCTACATAGCCCGTGTTTGAAATGTGAACGAGGAACTAAAATGAGGCGCAACTAGGGTGATATATATATTGTCTATTTGCAACAAACCTCATAACATACTCATAGCAAGAGACCTTAATTAGAGACTCTTTCTTGGACAATCTAATAACAGATGGTCAAGAATGTATAAATAAAACCCAATAAATAAATGTATTTACTGATTTGATATAACATGTTTCGAGAAGATACCTTTATGCGCCTCATCTGTATGAATTATTTACGGTTTGAGGCCTAATTTTATTATAGGAATGAATGGCCTTTTTGTGGAATTTATCGGGGTATAAACTTGGAAAAGTCGCGGGAATACTGGACGAAGGCCGGAAGGCCTTCGTCCAGTATTCCCGCTATTCCCGCGACTTTTCCAAGTTTATACCCCGATAAATTCCACAAAAAGGCCATTCATTCCTTATAATTCCAGCATTTGAAATAAATTCATCAAGAAAATGTGTTTATTTTCCGTTTTCTTAAGAATTATTTTAACTGCGCCTCACGGTTACGGAAAGTAGTTCGGCGTGGGAGTTTACTTGGATATAAATTTTGGACAGAGACTTGCTACGGACCAATCAAATGTTAGGGAATTGTGTAAATATTTTTGTGCTGGAATTATTTCTATATACTATTCTCCATGTATATATTGGTAAATACCTTAATAGAGAATAGTAGGTTAGTGCCGTGAATGGGAAAAAATATCTGGCAAGGCTCAGGAAATGGGATGGGCGAGGCTCTGCCGAGCACATCCCGTTTTCGTGCCGCGCCTGATATTTTTTTCCCATTCACGGCACTAACCTACTATTCGATTTATCCCGCCAACACCTACAAATGGCTGTAAAATTAAAAAATTGTATTGACTGGATATCAAAAATGTTTCACGGCACCGTGTTTCACGGCACATACGTACTGTGTTGACGGGATAAATATGTGTTACAGTGTAAAGCATAATGCCTCCTGATTTAAATTACCTCAGCTAACATTAAGCTGTTAAACGCAAATAAGTAAATGTTGCATGATTTTATGATATTACATGAATCGCCATTTATTATGGCATAGGCATGCATCTTGAAAGGTACATGCCCACTCAGTAGGCACAACATGTTATTTATAGGAATTAAATAATTGTATAAATGTGTCACTATTCCACCAGTTCTAAAATGGCGAGTGTCCGCTATACGGATATAATCATTTAGTAATATTTATTTTAATAATAATGACTCGCGGTGGTATCAGGCTGTTTTCATATGCTTTGAGGCATGATATGTTTTTAATTATTAAGTCTAATTAAATACATCTAATACAAAATGCATAATAATGTCAATCAATACGTGGGGTAATGTTGAATGAATATTTATTTTTCCAGAAAATGTCTAAGATGATGTCTCTGAAATAAAGAACAGGGTGTGCAAACTGAGTGGGCATGTACCTTTCAATATACTTGAAAACATCGTATGTTCAGTACTTTCAGTACTTTGATTTTATAATACCATTGTGCTTTTTATGGTTCAATTACAGTCATACTGTTGCCAATGCATTAATTAGGTTTGAGGCGGCTTTCGGCTGCGCCGAAAACCTATTGTTTTCGTTTTTTTTTGTTTTTTTTCGTTTTTTTTTCTTTTTATTCAGCCGTTCAATCTACAGCCCAAACCGCTGGTCGGATCGACTTCAAATTTTGCATGCCGATTCGGATCAAGTGTTAGTCGAGACTTAGAGATTTTCAGAAATATCTTAATGCCACTTTCCACGAAACCGGAAGTGACGTCATACTTTCTATAACTTCCTTATTTTCCAACCGATTTCAAATATTCTTTTTGCGTTGGAAAGCTGACAAAATTCTCTATCTCGAACTTGCTGACAGTTCTCGGCAATCTGGTCAAATAAGAGAGCTATAGGCATTTTAATTTGAAAAATGTACATACTTTTCAACGATTTTGCCGAATTTCGGCTGATAACGGGTGGTCTTTAAAAACGTTTTCCAATTTGTACAGTAATGTCAGCAACATAATTTCTTGCCAGTGTGATAGGGGAGTGTCGGGCGCATAAAAGATGATAATTTTCAGAGCTCTATCTTGACTACTTCCGGTTCTATTGGATGTCAAAGATGAACGTCTTTTTTTCAAGTTTTCAAAATAGAGCAAACGGATGTGACGTCAGCTTTGTTATTTATCAATAGATTTCAAAATTTCTTGTTGCGGTCGATATTTCAGTCCTTTAGCTAAAATTTTCCCGCTTTGTGCCCGCCCAGTGGGCAATTGACGTCTAAGGGACGTTGTTTAGACGTCTTTTTCTGACGTTGGATAGACGTTGAAAAGTAGTTGAATTTGCAAATTGTTTAGACGTCATGAAGATGACGTTGAAATGACGTCATTTTCACAACGTTGTTTCAACGTAATTTTCACAACGTTGTATCAACGTCATTTTCACAACGTTGTATCAACGTCGTCAACATGACGTCTAAGCAACTTTGAACTGACGTTGAAACAACGTCACAATGACGTCAAAACAACGTCATAAACCAGACGTTGTAACAACGTTACATGCAGACGTTGAAACAACGTCACAAACCGACGTTGAAACCACGTAACCTATCGTTGATTGATTGATTGATTATTGGTGTTTAACGGCCTATCAACAGCTAAGGTCATTTAAGGTCGGGCCAACAGGATGGATTTTCCCGTATTCAACCTGTCCACAATGAGGGAAATTCCCAAAATCAGAACTCAATATTTACATAAACAATATATTCTGTCCTGAAATTAGAATATCCTGACCTGGTGCCAGGTCCATACCGCACCAGAGTCACTTAGCTCTGCCCCAAAGTAATAGGGTTAGCTATATTAAAGCTTATTACTTCTTAATGGAGCATAACAGGATTTAGCTCTCAAGTACAGGGGGCATGTAAAGGAGGGCTAAACCATGTAAGTCGGCATTCCGGAAAGGATGAATACCGATCGTTAAACTACCCTTCGCTGCTCCCAACCAACCACCCAAGCCTAACGTTGAAGTAGCACCAAAATCATCCCAATCCTGCAACGACTGTCAAACAATGTGGCATTAACACAACAGTGTAAACAAGTCACAACACAAGCCCAGCCTTGTATTCACACGTTTGATGGATTATTGATATTTTACGGCTCATATGAATGTCTAACTTTGTCATTTGGGTCGCATACACACAGAAGCACATCTAGTGTTTTGTAACCTGTTAATCTGGATAGAAATCAGCAAGAGGGATTGATTATAGAGCTTCAAATAAGTGTCAGTTTTCCGTAAAAGACAATTGTAAAAAATTGAAATTAACTTATTTCAATGGGTTGGTATACATGGAATTGATGAAAAAAGGTTTGAATGACAAGAATAACACTTCATTTTCAAAATAACGAGTCAAAAACCCAACATGTATCTGAAGCTCTTGTATATACTATTCCCAAACCTTTTGAGCTGGGCAACAACACTCAAAGACAAACGAAGAACAATTTAATTCTTTATTGTTTTCCTTATCAAACAGCAAAAGGTTGTTCATGGCAGGAACTTTCATTACAGATGATCACTGATCAGCCCTTCTTCCGCCACCACCTCTTCTGTCTGGTGCGTACTTCAAAACCGACCCAATTTCCAGTTTCTTGACATGCTCTGTGCCTGGAAAGGACTTCTGGGCACTTGCTGAAATGAACATGAACTAATTGGGAGTGATTTTGATATTCAGTTTTGACGGAAGAATGGATGGGTGGGGGACACTCATTGGTAGGTGGGGGGGGTAAAGTTAGTTAGGCTATCATGCAAGTGTATTGCACACAAAAAGAGGGGGGGGGGTAAAGTTAGTTAGGCTATCATGCAAGTGTATTGCACACAAAAATAGAGGGGGGGGGTAAAGTTAGTTAGACTATCATGCAAGTGTATTGCACACAAAAAGAACGGTATCCGGACAGAACCCCCTTGGACAAAACACCCTCAACCTAAAAATTACAACATGGAGCGGGTTTCGTCCATGTAGTCATTTTTGTGCTGAGGCTGTTTGCTGAGGCTGTTTGTCCGAGGGTGTTTTGTCCTTCACTAAAAAATAACTCGTGGCTATATCCACTGAGCCACACCGGCTCCTGGCACTATGTAGAAATACTTGCTGCATAACATTATTATAACTAGAACGACAGTCGCCCACGACCGCATTGTATCCCCTTGCCGCCATGTCAGAAAATATCAACAAAGGGGAATAACTCCAAAATCAGCGACCCGAGAGTTGTGGTTCTTGTGCGCGGACACGTTGTTGACTCGTTATCTATGCATGAATGAAGTTTTGTTCAAATTATTCCATGCGGTTTCAGACTTATAGCCCGGACACCAAAGTGTCTGCGGCGGCGGCGTGACGACGTCAGATACAATTATAGCTGCCCAGCACTTTTCTGTTCCGAAAGATGAACCCTGTGTCCTTATTCTTCTACAGGAAGAACATGAACCATGAAAGTATATATTAGCTTTGCCAACAGTTGAGATAGAACAATATGCGTGCATATCCAAATCCGCTTGGTGCTGCCCTGTTGGCCATTCAGTGTTCAGTTTGTTGGACACGTCTTATTCAAATTTTAACCCTCCTCCCTTGCTATTACAGTTGTATGAATGTGCCTTCATGGTCAAACACACATTCCTTTGTAATGTAATTGAAATATATCTTTGTAACTCTTATTTACTTTATGGCAAACTAGAACGACAGTCGTCCACGACAGCATTGTATCCCCCTGCCACCACCGCCATCCTCTGTCATTTGTAGGGTGGGGTCAGGTGTAAAATATAGCCAAGTGTATAGTTAATGGTCAGGTAGGGGCGAGGCCTGTCCTCATTGTCAGCGACATTCTGGTACATATACATCAATATTTATTCAAACGGTATTGGAGATATACTCCAGATAAGAAACGTATATAATGGCATAATAATAATCAAAAATAAAACAACAAACAAAGGGCAATAACTGAAAATTAACATCGCGAGAGTCGTGGTTCTTGTGTGCGACACACCATTGGGTCGATACCTATGCATGTGTGAAGTTTCGTCAAAATATTCTATACGGTATTGGAGTTATACTCCGAACACGAAATTGGACCAAAAACGAACAAAGGGCAATAACTGAAAAATTAGCATCGCGAGAGTCGTGGTTCTTGTGCGCGACACACCTTTGGGTCGATACCTATGCATGTGTGAAGTTTCGTAAAAATGTTCTATATGGTATTGGAGTTATACTCCGAACACGAAATTGGACCAAAAACGAACAAAGGGCAATAACTGAAAAAATTAGCGTCGCAAGAGTCGTGGTTCTTGTGCGCGACACACATTTGAGTCGATACCTATGCATGTGTGATGTTTCGTCAAAATATTCTATACGGTATTGGAGTTATACTCCGAACACGAAATTGAACCAAAAACGAACAAAGGGGAATAACTCCAGAATTAGCGACCCGAGATTGTGGTTCTTGTGCGCGACACGTCGTTGTCTCGTTATCTATGCATGGATGAAGTTTCGTTAAAATATCCATACGGTTTCAGAGTTGTACTCCGAACGAGAAAGTGTCTGCGGCGCCGGCGGATGCGGCGGCGTGACAACGTCAAATCCATAGTATCCCCCGACGTTCGTCGTCGGGGGATACAATAATGAATACTCCACCCAATCTTACCTTGAATAACCTGGTAGAGGGCTGTTTTCTCAAAGCCAGCTTGCTTTGTTGCCTTTCAGGTTGTATTTGGCCATCAGATCATTCGTCATCACCTGGTTAAAAAAAGCAGCAAATAAACGTCTCACATCTAGTACATTTGATTGATTATTGGTGTTTAACGGCATATCAACAGCTATGGTCATATAAGGCCGGGCCATCGGGTTGGATTATCCCTCATTCAACCTGTCTATGAGAGAAATTCCCAAAATCAGAACTCCATATTTACAGCACTAAATATTCAGTCCTGAAATCAGAATATCCTGACCTGGTGCAAGGTCCATGCCACACCAGTCACTTAACTCTGCCCCAACGTAATATGATTAGCTATAAGCTTATTACTTCTTAATGGAGCACAACAGGATTTAGCTCTCAAGTACAGGGGGACATGTAAATGAAGGCCAAACCATGGAAGTCGGCATTCCGGAAAGGATGAATACCAATCGTTAAATTACCCTTTGCGTGCTCCCACCCAACCACCACCCAAACATATAGTACCGAAGGTGACGGTGGGTAGAACAAGCAGTGATCCTATACTTAACTATTCAGATATATTATTCTATAGAAATGTATTAACAGTGTTTTCTATGCACTCGGAAACTGTTTGTACCCTCAAGCTGTGTGTGTATGTACATTTCCCATGTACCAGCCAACTATAAGTCAGCTACATAGTCAGTGAGTATATTATCATCATAGCAGTACTTACTTGTTCATTTGCTTCCCAATGTTGTCCCTCGAGGTCACTCCTCCAATATTTGAAAGTTGTTGAATCTGGAAAATCAACAAATGCAATGATTAAATAATGCTATTACAGTGTGAGACGGCGGAACTAATAATTCAAATGAGTACAAAATGCTTTTAAATTACATAGCAAACATCACTAGAAATGTGGCCTGTCGGCACACGAATGCCCCCTCTGGCAGCCATGTGTGTGTGAAATATGTATTTAGTTAGCGGGGGTGGGACGAATGTAGATTTGTCACAGGGCAGTAGAGGACCATTGGAGGAATGCGTGTGTGAAATGTGAAGCTGCGTGTGTGAATGAAGCAGATCCGAGGAAGGAAACAGAAATTATAAGCCATTTACCAGGCGTTAAGGTTTTGAATGCACCAAGTCTGTGACCTTGGCCCTGGGCTTAGGGCGGGGCGAACGTGGATTTGCCACAGGGCGGTAGAGGACTATTGGAGGAATGCGTGTGTGAAATGTGAAGCAGATCGGAGGAAGGAAACAGAAATTATGAACCATTTACCCGGCGTTAAGGTTTCGAACGCACCAAGTATGTGACCTTGACCCTGGGATTAGCGGGGGCGGGACGAATGTGGATTTGTCACAGGGCGGTAGAGGACCATTGGAGGAATGTGTGTGTAAAATGTGAAGCAGATCCGATCAAGGAAACATAATTTATAAGCCATTTACCCGGCGTTAAGGTTTTGAATGCACAAAGTCTGTGACCTTGACCCTGGGCTAAGCGGGGGCGGGACGAATGTGGACTTGTCACAGGGCGGTAGAGGACCATTGGAAGAATGCGTGTGTGAAATGTGAAGCAGATCCGAGCAAAGAAACAGAAATTATAAGCCATTTACCAGGCGTTAAGGTTTTGAATGCACCAAGTCTGTGACCTTGGCCCTGGGCTTGGGCTTAGGGCGGGGCGAACGTGGATTTGCCACAGGGCGGTAGAGGACTATTGGAGGAATGCGTGTGTGAAATTGTGAAGCAGATCGGAGGAAGGAAACAGAAATTATAAGGCATTTACCCAGCGTTAAGGTTTTGAACACACTAAGTCTGTGACCTTGACCCTGGGCTTAGAGGGGGCGGGACGAACGTGGTATTCTTACATTTGCCCAAACATCTACGGTTGCTGTGGAAAATCAGTTACCGTATCGGAGTTGACGGAAGTTCCAGTGATACCGTACACTTGATTTGTTTATTATTTTTCACAGCAACGGTAGATGTTTGGGCAAATGTAAGAATACCACCAAACGCAGATTAACAATACGCGTTTGGTGCTCCATATGACATCGTAATCCGTTATATAATAAGGAAAATATAAAATAATACAAATTCGAAGCGGAGGCGATTTTTCTTGTTGTTGTTGTAGTCGTGACCACGTGATTACACACCTTGATAACAGGATTTAGCTCTCTAGTACAGGGGGTCAGTAAATGAAGGCCAAACCATGTAAGTCGGCATTCCGGAAAGGACGAATACCGATTGTTAAACTACCCTTTGCTACTCCCAACCAGTCACCATGGTTTGACACTAACATTTGGCCAGGGAGCCCGCAGTCTGAAAATTGAACTTTTGGGATCCCTGGCATTGTAAATGAATGGGGTTTTCAGAAATTGCAGGGGTTCCTCCCACAAAACAGGTATCCTCGGGATCCCGGGACACTGTTAGTGTCGACCCCTGCTGTCCAACCACCCAATGCTGCAGTAAGAAGTGTTATGTTATGTAGTGTTACGCAGCAGTTACGTTTTCACAGCTAATAAGCACTGCTGAATTTTGTTTGCAAACAAAAATCAAGTATGCAGCCATAGCCACTGAGTACATGCATTGGATCTACCTTTGTCAGAGACTAAACTACCATGCAGTATGATGAACCTGTAGAAAAGTATACCTCATGCCAATTTATTTTACCACAGTAGACCCAGATCAGTCTGATCAGACCATATTTGCTGTGTCAATGTGAATTTCAGAAAGTTGTTTAGTTACGAAACACATAATATATACCGTACATGCAGTGTTGTCCACGGCCACTTATATAAAGGTGGTGTCCCCACCTTGTCCTGAGGCACCCACATTATAATTTTCAAACTCAAATTTGATGTGCATTTATATTAAATAGCAATCATCTTCCAAATCAACGTCTGGCATTGAATTCATCAACATATATGTTCACCTAGAACGACAGTCACCCACGACCGCATTGTATCCCCCTTGCCGCCATGTCAGAAAAAAAAGGGGGGGAGTAACTCCAAAATTAGTGACCCGAGAGTTATGGTTCTTCTGCATGACATGTCGTTGACTCGTTATCTATGCATGAATGAAGATTCGCTAAAATATTTCATACGGTTTCAGACTTATATAGCCTGAACACGAAAGTATCTGCGTCGGCGGACGGCGTGACAACGTCAAATACATAGTATCCCCCGACAATAGTCTGGGGGATACAATAAGATCACTTTTAAACAATTCTTTTTGTATTCCCACTATTAACCCATTGCATTCGGAATACACTTTTAGGGTGATGTAAATTTCACACATACTTTTCTCCATTTTCCATCAATGTATATGCTGTGACCACTCATTTGAACCTTCTCGATGAGGCGGTTCAAATCGTGGTCACGGCATATACATGAAAGCATGAATATGAAAACTATTCAAAATTTTCTCCTGAGAAATAGTGTTTAATAAGTGTACTGTGTATCCTCAGAATGCTATGGGTTAATGAAGAAATTAGCAATTTCGTTTCAGTAATTTTGCACATTAATTTTAGATATTTTCAAAAATTCCCTCACCTTATAATTTCGGGTGATGGAGAACATTGATCATACATTTAAATAAATATTCACGTAAATTGATAAATGTTGCAATTGCTAAATCTCAGTCAAACTCAATTAATCACGCTTCTATATACCAATAAACAAACTTCTTTTTCAATATTTCAATTGCTAAATCTTATACTGTTTACTTATACTTATACTGTGTACGTTTTGACCACGTTTGTGTACACTTTGACCAGGACTGCTGTGACAGAGGTTTGTGAAAATTGCACGCTTAATCTCTTTGAAATTGCGATGACCATTAATAAACACATTATACATGTATACAAACACGTTAAAATATGTGACCTACATATATGTATTATATATATATTAAAATAAACACTTTGCTGCGATTTAAAATTTCATCAATATTATCACTGCTTGTGGATTCCCAGGAAGATTTCCATATATAAAACAAATAATTAACTTTCGCCAGTTATATTGTAATAAACATGTTTTGGCAGCGCATGAAAAAAAAAAGGTTTTGCTCAGAATTATTGAAAATAAAAATGAACAGCAGACGACCAACCCCCAAGGATCATTTTTTGTTGGAAAATTATAATTATTTTCTTTGTTTCCATAGTATGTTGTTACCACTCACTAGAACCCTCAAGTCGAGACAGTTCAAATGAGTAATAACAACATATCCTTTTGAGAAGAAATGAAAAAAAAAAAGATTTTTTTCCCCCCACAAATGTTCAAATCACTCTAGTTGTATAACGGCTTTAATCAAAAACATGTAATACATTTCAGAAAATATCTTTAAATTCAATTGTGTTTGCATCAGAATAAAACATAATGGGACATCTAAATAATTTGTAATTCACAATTTTCCTATGGTAGGTTAAGCATAATGGAGTTTCAGTTTGGGACATTGACGATATAAAGATTTGACTTTCTATTCTGTGTACGTTTTGACTTGGTTACGTTTTGACCCGGAACCATCTATAAATAGCTATCATGCTATGTCACTGAAAAGATTGCGTGGTATAAATTATTAATTTTAAATAGATCTGAACTAAATCATACGTTTGGCAGAACATAAGAGTCTCCAGTCGAGACGATTCTTATGTGATGCCAAAACTTGTTTTAGTGATAATAAATATGATAAAAATGACGAAAATAGACAGAACTTTGTTATGAATTACAAGGCCTGTGATCATTGGTAGCTGGTCAACTCGTACCCAGTCCATGTCGTACCCAGTCCATGTCGTACCCGGTTTGGTCATCTCGTACCCACATCTTGGTCATCTCGTACCCATACCCTACCATCTCGCACCCATAGTAATTTTGTATATGTTTTTATTTATTTTTCTTTAATTTTATTTCATTCCAGGTACTGTTTTATTATTTAAAACAATGCATATATTATTTAATATGAACGAAGCTTATATTTAAGGGTGTGAATTGGTTCTAGAGGCGAAAATAATAGCCACGTATCGTAACGATGCCATTCCAATGAAATTGCACCACATATTTTAATAGTTTTAAGACAGAAATACTCAAATTAAATAAGTGTCATCTGCTGCCCATATTTGAACTATTTTCAGCAATTATTTTACCATGAAAACAGTGAATATATGTTGGAATTTACGAGCAATTCGACACAAGCAAATGGCACTTATAGGTTTTCTTTTTAAGTGTTCCCGGGATCACAAAGTTTGGACTGGGTACGAGATGACCCCTTTAATACGTATAATATATACATCAACTTTTGGCCAAAACCAATCGACGTAGGCCTACTATTCAATTATTATATAACAATGGCATTAACCCATTGCATTTGGAATACGCTTTTAGGAGTATGTAAAATTCAAACTTTTTTTAATATAATTTTTTTATTTTCCATCTAAAGTATATGTTGTGACCACTCATTTTGAACCGTCTCGACGAGACGGTTCACATGGTGCTCACAATATACATAAAAGCATAAATATGAAAATTATTCAAAATTTTCTTCTTACTAATAGTGTATCCTCAGAATGCTATGGGTTAAGATCAAATTTCAAGTCTAAATATGCATAAAAAGCAATTTCTTTTATATATGTTATTTGGACTGGGTACGAGATTACTATTTTTTCGTACCTATGGGTACGAGATGACCAAACCGGGTACGACATGGACTGGGTACGACATGGACTGGGTACGAGATGACCCCGGAACCTGATAATTCATGCCATGCAGTTTATATAAACGTTGTCATGCATATTTGAATTACAAATGTTAGTGAAAACGTATTAGGAGACGCGCATACAACAATATACTTACATGATAATCGATGATAATCCAGATCCTTTGTCTAATATTGAAACCGCTCGATCTCGCTTCGAAGATAAAGAGAAATGGCGCAATAATAATTAAATATAACCTTTGGCGAAAAGCTCCGAGATGGTTCCGAATGATTTGAATGAGTCATTTGGCTGCATACCGGCGTCTTACTCACCGGTATGCATTGGCGCGGGAACCAGTTCCTATGACATCTGACAAGCACGCTAATAAATCTCCTGCGATCACTGGAGATAATTTGCACCAGACTGCAGTGGACTACTATGTATGTACGCCAAGCCCAACATAACATGCATAAGTAATCGTCTATGATATACAATTATTACTTTACATGGCATAAACATGGAACCAGCCTACTAAAGTTTACACTAAATTATGTTGGTATGAAATCCAGGTCTGCAGCTCGTTCATTCATGGCGTATCTATAGTGTTGACATAGATAAATAGATCTACTGACAATGAGTCGCCATTTTAGCAGGCACCAATCACGACCGGTACCAGACGTTTATTCGACATCGCAAACGGACGTTGTTCCGAGGTCGTACTTCTGACATCAACCCAACGTTGTATTTGTGTCGCGACGAACTATGACTAGCAAACAACGTCGTACGGACGTCGTATTTACGACGTCGTTTCAACGTCGGGGTTTCGACGTCGGATTGACGTTGGATTTGAGTCGCCGACGTCGCGACCTAGATACAACATATATACAACGTACCGACGTCGTGTGTTTGCTGGGACATTACTACCAAAATATTGCTTACTAAGTTCTTTCGCCTTTTCTGTACATCTGTCGGGTCTTTTATCTGTCATATGCATAGCTAGACACCTGAACAGACAAAGGTCGTCATTATACTTATCTAAAGAATACATACCTTTTTTATTCTTCAGCCATTCTGGAACTTCTTCCACTTTGTATTCGGTCTGTCTATTTTATCGGACATTATTCGTGTTTGCTCCTTATCTGACAGCCATTTTTTAACGGTTTTCATTGATGATAGTGGTTCGCTACCGAGATTTTTGTGCATTATTATAGTTACAGGTTTTCAATTTTTAGTTTCCTCCATATGTTCTAGCTTGTAAGAATATGAATATCTCAAATAAAAATTGGTTGTTATATAAGGAGCGAGTTTATCGGACATGCGTTCAAACCCGTTAATGTCAATGTTTTTACGAAAGGATAATGTAACTACCCGTCTTCCATTTTCTACCTTTTCCAATGTTTCATCGTGAGCCCCCAATATTTCTTCACCTTTTTCCACTATCGCGCGAACCATAGATCTTTTATTTGGTATTTGGTCACCAGTGTGTCTAATTTGAGACAAATTATTGGTTCTTGAAGGTTTTATTACACTAGCCCTTAACTCCGCAATACTTTCTTTTTGATTCTGTTACCAACTTCTCCTCCGCTTTGGATATATCATTAAATGCCCCTCTTTTATAGGCGCGGGTAAACCGCTTCATAAACACCTTATTCTTTGTGGCGTTTATCAGCTTTGTCAACCCCCTAACTCTCAACCGTATACTAAAGTAATCCCTAGAGATTCTGCTTCTCTTCTCAAACTTTCTATTTCTGCTCTAGTTTCTGGCGTTATCATATTTTCTGTACATACTATTGTATATATACTTTTGTATAACCTATAAAATTTATCTGTTCAATTGGACGTCAAAAATTTACATAATGTTTTTTTTCACGTCCAATTGAACAGATAAATTTCATAGGTTATATACATATATAATGGAGTGTGTGACTTGTTGTAAGACGTTTACGTGTAAAGACTATCTACGAAGGCATCTAGCGAGACGTAGAAAGTTTCCTTGTATCCCCCCACAATTTCAATGCCCCAGATGCCCTTGTAAATTCGATAGTGCCCAAACTCTTTGTAGACATAAGCAACTACGCTGTCAGGTGGCTAAAGGTGAACGTGGTAGACTAGAGCTGGTAGAATTAGTTGCTGATCTGCGAAATAAATTGTTAGCTATATCGGAGGAGAAAAATGAGGTGTTGGAATATAAACTATTGTACTTGCATGAATGATTTCGACTTTTTTCAAAAGTCAATTACCAATATAATTGGGACTACAATACCACCACCAACTTTTGGTTGGAGGTGGTATCATTTTGACTCCCTCTTTTCAAAATTATTTTCTCCAAAAATTCATAAATTTGCTGTCGGGAGACAATTTTCCTCGTTAACCAATTTTGGAGTTTTCGGGGGTGGTGGGGGTATAATAGAGGGTTATAAATGATATCACGGTAGGTGGTATCATTTTGACTCCCTTACTACTACTGTGATGGTCATGTATGTAACTCACGATGGGCAGCAGGTGTGTATTCGAACCATGCTAGCTCAGTCGGTTAGAGCAGAGACATATATATATATGCATATCCTTCATTAGAGCGATGACCAGTACGGTAATTAAACCAGTGGTACCGGGTTCGGGCCCCGGGTCGGTACACATTTTTCTCGCCATTTGACATAAGTACTAGACTGTTCCATCACGTCCATGATTCTCTGCAATGTAATATGTAGTTTTTCTTCAGTGACTAAATGTAACGGATAAATGTTCATGTTCCAAAAAAAAAAAAGACGAAAATCTACAATACTCGAATAGTTGGATGACTTTTTTCGTGGCCTAGGTGTCAGGAAATCGCATCTGCGGCGATCTGGCATCTACAAATTTCCTAGGGGAGGACCCCCAGACCCCCCTACTTTACCATTTCGCGCTCACAGAGGTCGGCTATGCCGAATTTTAATTACAGACCCCCCCTGCAATTATTTCTGTATCCGCGCCTGGAATCAGAATAATTTTTTTTATTACAAATGCCCTCATTTGTTAGCGGGAAGTCGATATGCAAATCTACTAGCTGAAATTTAAATTATGCCATTTAACGCAATCAGCTTACTGACAAAATCATACTATACAAATAAATATTAAGGCATACACAACAAGTCAATGTTCACACTCAGATTTAATATGTAGTTTTTGTTCAGTGACTAATTTACTTGAACCCACCTGGTCCGATCGAGGGCATGTGCAATAGCTGACAAGCTATCTTTTTGTCAGCTGCGGCATTTGACTGATGCTGAATTAAAATGATGGCTTATGTTATCAGTATGTGGCCAGTTTATGTGCCTGTCTGCTAGCAAATGCAACGAGCCACTTTCTATACAGCTGGAAAGTAAATGTCAACCCCTACCCCCTCCTGCGGTTAAAGTGTTTGAATTTGCCACATAAGTCGCTAAATGTACCACATTAACAACTGAATATACGCGTGTCAGTCGTATGCAGTCATGCAAGTCCAGTTAACGTCTGCGGGCTATTGACAATGTCCCCGTTTATAATCCTTAAAACAACAAATTCCACACATGCCGGGTTCTCGTTGGATTCCGCTGCAAATAATACAATTTGGATTGCATTGTTAACACCTCATGTCAGAGACAGCCTCTGGGATGTTGGATAATGATAAATGTCATAAAAGGTATTTTTTATTGGATAAATTGGCTAAATGATTTTGCAACCATTATAGACTCAGAGTAGCATGCGCATTCGCGTGGTATTATCAAGATATACATGATTTACATTCAGCCATTTAATCACATTGCACGCTTCTAACACACACTAGAGCTTTATCACTCGTAGGGGATGTCACTTGATCAGTCACTACACTGGTCGTAAATTTACTTACTAATTACTTATACATCATATAATAATATATCATTTGGATCAGGCTCATGGACAATTGAGGGAATGTTTGAATACATTGCAATTGGCTGCGGAAATATGTGACACATTTATACCTTCATGGACAAATGAACAATTAAAGTATGTTACTAAACATGACATGGCATTGTTTACAAAATATCACAGAATTTGAGTTGAAACGAAATAATGAAATAATCAACATATTCTGCTAAAAATAATAAAACCTTGCCGAATTTTATCTGAGAATTATTGTTTTTCCATGAACTTGGAAGTCTTTGGCAGCTGATGATCCGGCTGAGCCTATGCTGGTCATATAATTTTAGTTTCAGCTAACAGTTTACTTTACCTGTTAAAACGAAGTAATGTTTGCATGCGATTGCTACGGATTATTGTGGATTATTACATGCGGCACATTCAAATGTGTCAGTCTTGCCAGTGTTATACTGGATCACCTAGCCATTAAGTGTGGCCTAATATGATTGGCTGTTCAGCAAAAACCATAGTTCACCCCATTGGACAGCAATTGGTCAATGATGTCACATGCTATAACCCAACTAGTAGCAAATTATAGAATACAGTGTACTTATGAACCAGGCTTATGGTATGTAGGTTTTATCATGTATGTGGCAAGTTTAGTTGCTTGCATACTGCACGCAGCGATATAACAGTCGAAACTCTTTGTGAAAAAGAAGACGCGTGTTTCAATAAATGAATACTGAACAGTGTAGACCATGATACGGGTCTAATCCGGTCGCAAATGCAATTAATTAACCACACTTCTCAGAACACTACCATACGGTTAATTAACGTGTTTGAAGTTGTTTAATTGTGTATGTGTCACGCGCCATATAAAGTACGTATTTATCATATCCAATTAACAACTGTGTATACATACGCGTGCCAGTCGTGTGGAGTCATGCGAATTCAATTAATGTCTGCTGGCTCACATCGCCCGAAACTTATTAAATTCCACAAATGTCGGTTCTTGTGTTCTCGGAGATTTGGAGGTAATCAAATAAGAGTTGTATATGTCAACACCTCATGTCAGAGTATGTCGCTCGGTGAATATGCTGATGTTTCACTGATTATAATATTCATGTATTGCCTTAGCGGCCGGTGAAGTGAAACGTTCCCGAGGGTATCAACGTTATTTCGGCCGGGGAAAGATTCAGTTACGTATATAATTAGTTTTTTTTCACAGATAAATATCAGACGTATATAAAATGAAAACCTTTATTCAATACAAATGGGTTTATGTGATAGAAAACCATCTTATCGCATATGAGATTTTCCTAAATCATTTCATATCTTATATGTTAATTACATCAACTGTTGGTCATTAATTGTTTTCCCCAATTTTGATGATCTGTCTCACAGTATTCTGCTTACATACTATATTTTATTAATAACAAATCAATTTATCCTATACTGCCATCCCACAAAAAGTAATAAATAGTCACATATATATAGGTAAAATATTTCTTTCCATTGTCAGATCAAATGATCTTGAATATTCATTGTTATATTATACAATGAAATTACTATTCAGTAACAAAGTTTTGTAAAATTGTTTGCTAGATGATTTCATTACAAACTAAAATTATTTTGCTTGGATTTAATATGTTACCTGGACAAGTGTAGATATGGGGACGTGCAGCAGTGGGGCCGTTTTGATATGAATATTATTTTACTGGGTCCGTTTAGGACTGGTGCCGTTTGAGATGTTTGCAAGAGTTATCTTCCTTGTCCATGGAAGCACCAGCGGGAAATTTGTCTGTTTGGGATTTATTTCTGTTTCCCACCGACGCATCTTGACACGTTGCGGATTTAAATATATCCAGCTGATCTGGGTTTGTAATTTTATTTATAATTTGTGTTCAGTACCTGCCCACGATGCGCCAATTTGTCCATTTATAAGAAAAAATAAGCACGCTTACGAATGATGAATATAAGCCCAGTAGTCGTCGGAGACCAGTTATCGGATACTTTTATGTGATGTCTTTTAAGGGACATCTTCAGGCTCTTAATGGCGTAAACATTGTTGCGACAATAATTATTATTGGTGGCACAATCATCACCAATAATGGCATTTTGCAGGGCGTGATAGTAAATCCTTAAATTGCTTAATCTTGTTCGCACCCCAGGTCGTTTTGCCCTAGCTGCGGGAAATAACTCTGCAGAATAGTCCCATATCGTCCGTACCCAGAGTTATGGTGCACTCCATAGGTTTCTCCTGCAGAGTAGTAACTCTGATCTGATTTGCACTCTAACTGTTGATTATGTTACACTTTCTACACAGGCGATTCTAGCGTGTCTTGGATGGTCTATTCTTGTTTGTATATACTTAAAACACCTTTCTAAACAATGTATAAAACAATTTAAAAGTACCCGGGTGTAAATATAATAGTACTTAGAAAGTACTCCCATTCGCCACCATTGTAACGAAAAGCCACGCAATGTTGACAATTGGAACTCGCCTATACAACGCATCACACAGGGGTGTAAAATTCCACTCGACCGCTCGCCATGGCGACTTGGTCATCGTCTCGGTCGAGTAGCTTTGTGTAGACGGTCGTCCGGCGGGTCGAGTGACTTTTGGATCATCCATGATTGATCGTGAATACAAAAAAATAGTTATGCACCGTTCTCCGTTTATTAAACCCGTTTATTTAATCAAATACCATTGATCATTTCATATACGCTTTGAATTGAATAAAAGCGTTTGCGCCAACCTGAACAATTCTAATTATGTACGAGTTTAAATCGCGGCTCAAGCGCCGTGAATTGAAATGTTATCAATACTTACCTATTTACAATATAAATGGGAAACACGCAAATTCTCCGTCACATATGTCTGGCAAGACATCGCAGCCACGGTTTCATCTTCACTTAAGTTAGTGCAGCGAGTTATCGCGCAAGTGTCTCGATTTATGGGATGGTCGCCGGGCCTAGGCCGCCTGTCGTCCGCGATTTAAACTTTCCCATAATTAATTTATCACATTCTGTAACGTCAATGTTCGCTTCCGGTGTAAACACGCAATATTGCTAGCAGACAGCCAGAGTTAGCACATGCGAAAATATAATTTTCTACGAACTACACAGCATTCCGATGAGACAGATCGCTTGATTTTCATTAGAAAGTGATTTTCAGACCAGTCCAATTATAAAAATGGAATGTTTTTCTTTGACAAAATATGAACAATACTTGCAAACAATGCAGATCCTGATGAGACGGCTCGCGGATTTACACTGTGGAAATATTGCTATAAATAACATACATGTACAGTAGCATTATATAGCCTACTAAAGGCGAACATAGTGAATATTGAAATATCAGTATAAAATATTATGGCGAGTGGCAAACCAGTGAGGGCGAGTAAGATTTTGCATCTACTAGACCTTAAGGGCAAGTGATATTTCAAATAATTTTACACCCCTCCGCGCCCTGATTACAGCGTGTCGAAACCGCTGCTTGGGGTGGGTTTTCGGAATAGATTTTTGAGTTGCTAATACATTAACATAAATCTCAAATATTTTGAGTGTAAACTGTACTAAAAATGCGTCTCACTAACCTAAATTTGCTTTGTAAAATCATACACGTTCACTTCCGCACTCTCAATGACTATTAGCCGCCATCTTTGAAAATATTTAAATCACATGCACGCAGTGGTTTGGTTGGTTACTGGAGACGGACGTCATTTCCATTAGCCGACCAAATCAGTGCGTGTCACTGGATTCGATATTTTCAAAGATTGCGGCTAACTTTCATTTTTAATTTTTAATCAGTAAGCGAAGGTGTATGATTTTAAAAAGCGGATTTAGGTTAGTGAGACACGTTTTTAGTACAGTTTACACTCAAAATCTTTGAGAATTATTAGTAACTGTAAAATCTATGCCGAAAACCCACCCCAAGCAGCGGTTTTGACATGCTGTAATCAAGGGTGTAAAATTCCACTCGACCGGGAAAGTGATTTTCAGACCAGTCCAATTATAAAAATGGAATGTTTTTCTTTGACAAAATATGAACAATACTTGCAAACAGTGCAGATCCTGATGAGGCGGCTCGCGGATTTTTCTCTGGGAATTTTGTCACGGTATGTATGGTCATCTATGTAACTCACGATGGGCAGCAGGTGTGTATTCGAATCATGCTAGCTCAGTCGGTTAGACCAGAGACATATATGCATATCCTTGGTTAGAGCGATGGTACGGTAATTAAATCAGTGGTCCCGGGTTCGGGCCCGGGCCGGTACACACATTTTTCTCGCCATTTGACATAAGTACTAGACTGTTCCATCACGTCCATGATTCTCTGCAATGTAACGGATAAATGTTCATGTATATGTCCATGAGATAACCCATGATATAATGCATTGCTTGTCAATTTGAGACCAGTCTGGACAATCACACGTTTTACGTGCCTCTATGCTGGTATTTTGGTCGCCGGTCATTCCCGCCACGATGCCGGATGAGATGGGATTTGTCATGCGCTGCCGATTGTGTGGCTTATCCGAATAAAACGTTTTCGGTATATAACGCGATTTTTGTTTGATGAGCTATGGATTAGAAATAGCGGGTGGTATTTTTAACTGTGTCATGTTGTCTTGTTGTGTGGGACACATGTGAACCCATAGTCTCTGTATGCTGAAAGCATACGTTAATTAGTAGTAAATTTAAGTTGCGTTTGTAAAGCTTCAGATAGGTATATGAAATTAAAACATGTTTGTCTTTTGAAAATGTTTTATTACATCATAATCAACACAATTTGAAACTAGGACGTAATAGTTGTAATTTTAAATATAATGCGTATATGACCGGCCTATATCCATTTAATGAATGGGTTTAATGCGACGATTTAGGGTACATGGGGATCAGAATAAATTGTTTTATTACAAATGCCCTCATTTGTTAGCGGGAAGTCGATATGCAAATCTACTAGCTGAAATTTAAATTATGCCATTTAACGCAATCAGCTTACTGAAAAAATCATACTATACAAATAAATATTAAGGCATACACAACAAGTCAATGTTCACACTCAGATTTATTATGTAGTTTTTGTTCAGTGACTAAATTACTTGAACCCATCTGGTCCGATCGAGGGCATGTGCAATATCTGACAAGCTTTCTTTTTGTCAGCTGCGGCATTAGACTGATGCTGTAATTAAAATGATGGCTTATGTTATCATTATGTGGCCAGTTTATGTGCCTGTCTGCTAGCAGCCTTATAACAGGTCGCAAATGCAATGAGCCACTTTCTGACATATACAGCTGGAAAGTAAATGTCAGCCCCTACCCCCTCCTGCGGTTAAAGTGTTTGAATTTGCCACATAAGTCGCTAAATGTACCACATTAAGAACTGAATATACGCGTGCCTGTCGTATGCAGTCATGCAAGTCCAGTTAACGTCCCCGGGCTATTGGCAATGTGCTCGTTTATTATCCTTAAAACAACAAATTCCACACATGCCGGGTTCTCGTTTGATTCCGCTGCAAATATTACAATCTGGATTGCATTGTTAACACCTCATGTCAGAGACAGCCTCTGGGATGTTGGATAATGATAAATGTCATAAAAGGTATGTTTGATTGGATAAATTGGCTAAATGATTTTGCAACCATTATAGACTCAGAGTAGCATGCGCATTCGCGTGGTATTATCAAGATATACACTGATTTACTTTCAGCCATTTAATCACATTGCACGCTTCTAACACACACTAGATCACTCGTAGGGGATGTCACTTGATCAGTCATTACACTGGTCGTAAATTTACTTACTAATTACTTTTACATCATATAATAATATATCATTTGGATCAGGCTCATGGACAATTGAGGGAATGTTTGAATACATTGCAATTGGCTGCGGAAATATGTGACACATTTATACCTTCATGGACAAATGAACAAAGTATGTTACTAAACATGACATGGCATTGTTCACAAAATATCACAGAATTTGAGTTGAAACGAAATAATGAAATAATCAACATATTCTGCTAAAAATAATAAAACCTTGCCGAATTTTATCTGAGAATTATTGTTTTTCCTGATCATGAACTTGGAAGTCTTTGGCAGCTGATCCGGCTGAGCCTATGATGGTCATATAATCTTAGTTTCAGCTAACAGTTTACTTCACCTGTTAAAACGAAGTAATGTTTGCATGCGATTGCTATGGATACATTCAAATGTGTCAGTCTTGCCAGTGTTACTGGATCACCTAGCAATTAAGTGTGGCCTAATATGATTGTTCCGCAAAAACCATATTTCACCCCACTGGACAGCAATTGGTCAATGATGTCACATGATATATAACCCAACTAGTAGCAAATTATAGAATACAGTGTACTTATGAACCAGACTTATGGCATATAGGCTTTATCATGTATGTGGCAATTGTAGTTGCTTGCATACTCCACGCAGCGATATAACAGTCGAACGTCTTTGTGAAAAACAAGACGGGTGTTTCAATAAATGAATACTGAACAGTGTAGACCATGATACGGGTCTATTCCGGTCGCAAATGCAATAAACGCGCTTCTAAGAACACCACCATACGGTTAATTAACGTGTTTGAAGTTGTTTAATTGTATATGTGTCACGCGCCATATAAAGTACGTATTTATCATATCCAATTAACAACTGTGTATACATACGCGTGCCAGTCGCGTGGAGTCATGCGAATTCAATTAATGTCTGCTGGCTCACATCGCCCGAAACTTATTAAATTCCACAAATGTCGGTTTTTGTGTTCTCGGAGATTTGGAGATAATCAAATAAGAGTTGTATATGTCAACACCTCATGTCAGAGTATGCCGCTCGGTGAATATGCGGATGTTTCGCTGATTATAATATTCATGTACTGCCTTAGCGGCCTGTGAAGTGAAACGTTCCCGAGGGCATCAACGTTATTTCGGGAAAAATTCAGTTACGTATATAATTAGTTTCTTTTCACAGATAAATATCAGACGTATAGAAAATGAAAACCGTTATTCAATACAAATGGGTTCATGTGATTGAAAAACATCTTATCGCATATTAGATTTTCCTAAATCATTTCATATCTTATTTAAATTACATCAACAGTTGGTCATTCATTTTTCCCCAATTTCGATGATCTGTCTCACAGTATTCTGCTTACATACTATATTTTATTAATAACAAATCAATTTATCCTATACTGCCATCCCACAAAAAGTAATAAAAAGTCCCATATATAGGTCAAATATTTTTTTCCATTGTCAGATCAAATGATCTTGAATATTTATTGTTATATTATACAATGAAATTACTATTCAGTAACAAAGTTTTGTAAAATTGTTTGCAAGATTATTTTATTATTTACAAACTAAAATTATTTTGCTTGGATTTAATATGCTACCGGGACAAGTGTAGATATGGGGAAGTGCAGCACTGGGGCCGTTTTGATATGAATATTTTACTGGGTCCGTTTAGGACTGGTGCCGTTTGATATGTTTGCTAGAGTTATCTACCTTGTCCATGGAAGCACCAGCGTGAAATTTGTCTGTTTTGGATTTATTTCTGTTTCCCACCGACGCATCTTGACACGTTGCGGATTTAACCATATCCAGTTGATCTGTGTTTGTAATTTTATTTATAATTTGTGTTCAGTACCTGCCCACGATGCGCCAATTTGTCAATTTATAAGAAAAAAATAAGCACGCTTAAGAATGATTAATATGTAGTGGATCACGAGGACCCGAGGACGAATCGGCCCGAGGACGAAATTGCCGGGCTGCGTCCCCGGCCAGATAACCACTACCGTGCGGGGACGTGTCGGACCAGGGCCGAACAAGCGGAGGCGCGTGTCCGAGCGGAGAGTGACATCCTGGCGGGAAAACGGGGGTCACGTGGGGTTGTAGTTTCCGCCATCTTGACAGTTAACACCACGAGAATTGGGCGTATTTGGATGTAGTAGAAGGTGAGGTAGAAACACTTTAGTGGTGTCAGAAGTGCGGTTGAAAGATCCTACGTATTTTCCGTTCGTTTTACTTGGCTAATCCGCTGACAATAACGGGAACATTATTTTTTTCTGAATTGGGTTAGGGCCTCACATTTTTTCTTTTTTTTTTCTCTCCCATTCTGACCAAATTCCGTTGTTTTATTGTATTTTAGATCCAGAAAAACTGATTATTAAAATATTTGAAACCTTTATCGTTTGTTATTTTTGTAAAAAAAACACAAAAAACAACAAAACAACAACAACAACAACAAAACAAGATGGCCACCGGAGGAGTGATGCTAGTCAACTTCGCCACAGCAGAGGAGCTGCGGACCATTCCAGGAATAGGTCCCAACATCCCTGTGGCAATTGTGGAACTCCGTATCTCCAGGGGTAACATGACCCCTGAATTCCTGACTATGCTGGTCAGGGGCCGGCTTCCGCGACAGACCCTGGAATGTTTGGATTTCACTCCGAACAACGAGTTTGCCACACCTATTGGAGGGGACTACAACCCCGCGTTGGCCGAACGTGCCGACGCGGTACAGCAGACGCCCACAAACACAAGTCGGCGTAAATTGTTTGATTTCGAGTCTGACGCTGAAGACACTGATCCAGTGTCATATTCGGAACAAACTCTGGATGTCAAGCCCCGCACACCATGGATGACGCTAGACAAGCTGGCTGAGGAGACGACTCCGAGACCACCGAGGAGACCGGTGGAACAAACACCGGTTGTGAGACCACGTACTCAAGCAGTGCCAGATCTGCACAGGCAAGATTACCAGGGGTATCGCGAGCCCCACGGTTACATGGATGACGACGAACCACGTCATGTTAATGGGCGGCCTAACAGGACCGTAAATATCATCAATACCTTACCACGTAACTTGCAGTACGACGGCAAAAGCAACTGGATGGCATTCGTGCAAAAGTTCTCGAGATATGCCCTCAGCGCGGGTTGGACCGCTGACCAGTGTTTGGACAGCTTATGCTGGTGTTTGACTGGCAAGGCTAGCGATTTCTGCGCGACGCTGCTTGAGCGGCAGTCAGCAATGGCTTAGACAATTGCTGCACAGGTTGAGTGAGCGATTTGGTGCTAAGGAGCTCCCAGCGTCCGCCCAAGCTCGCTTTCAGCAAGCGACGCAGAATAAGGGCGAAACCTTAGAAGACTGGGCAGACCGTGTACTAACGATGGCCACAAAAGCTTTTGCAGAACTGCCCGAGCAGTACTCCAATCAGCAAGCGATATCTCGTTTCTGCCAAGGCCTGCAAGACAGCATGGCGGGCCATCATGTTTGTATGCAGAAGCCTGCAACCATAGAACAGGCTATGAACGAAGTGCGACTATACCAGCACACACGGCAAGCGACATTTGGGAGGCAGGATACAAAGGACAGCTGCGGAAAACTACGTAGATGAGGAAGGAAACAGCCAGGTATACGCTATACAACACAACAGACAGCCAAATGACGCGACACCAAATAAATACATGCATTATGCAATCGAGAAACTGCAGGAAAATGTAGTCAAGTTTGTTGAAAAACTGGCAATGATGGGCAACAGTGGACCCGCGAGGGGGCGTAGGCGCTTCCGGAGTAATACGCGAAACTTTTTTGGCTGTGGAGAGCCAGGTCATTTCAGACGAGATTGCCCAAGGGAGAATGCTGGCCCAAGTCGGGATTTAAACGGGAACGGATCGGGTCAGCGGGCCGATACCCGATCCGCGAGCGAACAGGGCCCAGAGAAGCGCTCGAGAAGGAAATAAATGACCGTTTACTCGCAGGTGGTACCAATATGGCCCAGCAGTTGTCGCGTGGCTCAACGGGCGTTTCCATGACAACGGGTGGCTCAGGTGGCACATCACTAAACCGTGGTGTAACCACTGCAGCGGAGACCGGCGAGGCGTATGGTACATCGCTTAGCGGCGGTGTAGCCACGGTGGCCCAGCAGTTGTCGCGTGGCTCAACGGGCGTTTCCATGGCAACGGGTGGCACATCACTAAACCGTGGTGTAACCATGGCAACGATTGATGGTATGCCTAGCAACCAACCAATCACGTCGGCTATAGAAGCAACGGCACAGCAGAACAACGGCGAAACGACCCAGATGTCAAACAATGTGACTGGGGTTCCGAATGCAGATGGGAAGCATGGCGGAGGTAAACAGACCTGCAGCGAACCATTAATAGTGAAAGTATGCATGCTGAAATCCGTATCTACATTCACTGTACCGGTGAAAATTGAGGAGTCATTGGTCGAAGCGCTGATGGATTGTGGAGCGGAGGTGACACTTATATCTGATAAGGTATACACTTTGACGAAACGTCAACCAAAGAAGCTACGTGATGTGCGTCTGCATACTGCAGGTTGACAGATGTCGATAAATGGATTTATTGCGGGCCCGTTCAACTTGGCAATTGGTGATTCCACATACAAGGGACCACTCTATGTGGCACGCATTGAACAAGATATGTTAATGGGTTTAGACATTTTCCACCAGGGTTCAGCAGTTCTGGACATGGGTAAAGGCACCCTAAAATATGATGACTTTGAAATCGACATGAATGTCCGATCGGCGGAGGGTTTGCCGCAGGTTGCCAGAGTGACTGTTTCCAAGCGACATGTCATACCAACTAATTCAGTCATCCAGCTACACTGTGTCATGGACGCGCAATTACCGGATTATGTAGTCGAACCGTCTTTCAAGTCAGATATATTTTGACCAAGAGTCTTGCGCAAAGGAGGCTCAGACCCAGTGGTGTGTATAACCAACCCCACATATCGTTATAAGCTATTAAAAAAGGGTCAAGTTGTAGCAAGGGCGTATCCTGTAGATATCGATAGCATCGATAATAGGGTAGAGCAGCCACCAGGGCACCCAAGTGTGAACACGGTCTCGGATGCACAGAGGTCCGGGGATGTAATTAGAGAACTGCCGGGTCACCTGAAGGAGGTATACCATAATTCGGTGCATCATCTGACAGTACCAAAGCAAGCAAGGTTGGCTGAACTGCTGACCACGTACGAGGGCGTATTCGCCAAAAATGAGTTTGATCTTGGACATTTTTCTGAGATTGAACACAACATCGACACAGAATATACCAGACCCGTTAAACATCGTATGCGGAGAACACCAGCCTGCTTTGTGGGTGAAGAAGAAGCACACCTAAAGAAGATGCTGGAGGCAGGAGTAATCCAGGAATCCATTTCGGAATGGGCATCTTCGCCTGTTCTCATAAGGAAAAGAGACGGTAGTGTGCGGTGGTGTATCGACTACAGGGCACTGAATGACGTGACAGTGAAGGACGTATTCCCGTTGCCATTGGTCGACGACTGTCTTGATACTCTGTCTGGCAATGTCTGGTTTTCGAAACTGGACGCGAACTCCGCATACTGGCAGGTTGGAATAAAACCGGGAGACCGAAGCAACACGGCATTCCATACCAAATATGGCCTGTTTGAGCACGTCAAGATGGGCTTCGGGCTCTGCAACGCACCAGCGACTTACGCCAGAGTCATGAATTTGGTATTGCGGGGATTGAATTGGAATACAATTCTGGCCTTCCTAGACGATATCCTCGTAATGGGGAATTTTGACGACCATCTGGCCAATCTGCAGGGAGCACTACAGCGTTTGGAGGAGTACGGGCTAAAGTTGAAGCCAAAGAAATGTGTATTCTTCCAACGGGAGGTGGAATTCCTTGGCAGGAGAGTCAGTGGGGACGAGCTAGGAATGACCTCAAAAGACACAGAGGCCGTATCTTCGTGGACAGAGCCGAACAATTCAAAAGAAGTCGAACGGTTTATGGGACTGGCAAACTATCACAGAAATTTTGTAAAAAATGTCTCGGAACTCGCAGAACCACTGTACACCATAGTGGGAAAAAACAAATACCGGTGGACTGAGGAGCAACAGAGGGCGTTCGATGCGCTGAAAAAGGCATTGACAGAGCCATCGGTATTGGCATTACCGAACCAGCAGGACGAATATATCTTGGATACAGACGCCTCAAATGTATCAATTGGATGTGAACTGATACAAGTCCAGGACGGTGTCGAGAGAGTCGCGGCATATGGTAGCTTTGCCCTGACTAAAGAGCAGAGAAAGTACTGCGTAACTAGGAGAGAGTTATTAGTGATAGTCCGGTTTACCAGACAATATCGACACTATATCCTGGGCAGACCATTCCTGGTGCGAACCGACCACTCGAGTTTGACCTGGTTGCTAAATTTGAAGCAGCCACAAGGACAGCTAGCAAGGTGGATGGAGGAGTTGTCGCAGTACAACATGATCCTTCGGCACCGGCCTGGCAAGAAACACGAACATGCGGACGCACTTTCGAGGAAACCGGAGGTGAACCATGGGTGTGATGCGTATATAACGGGAGTAAAGCCAACCGATCTTCCATGCGGCGGTTGTAAATACTGTGTGAGAGCTGACAGCCAGTGGGGAGAGTTTACCCGGGTAGTTGATATCGCAGTTCCCTTGACATCACTGGGAACTTGTTCTGATACAGTGGGCATGGTCAGCCCCGATCGTACAGAAGTAAGGTGTGATGGTCGAGGAGAATTGGCGGACTCATTGGCTGCGGAATCTGTTCCTGGTTCTCTGGAAGGCCCGGTGGGACATTGAATGCCAGATCTGAGGGTGGTTTCTGTGGTGAAGACACCAGTGGTGAGTACAGCCGCTGGCGTTCTGACAGTCCCGGTGGAATCTGGTTTTACAGATCTGAAGATTGTTCCTGTGGCGGAGAACAGGGCGGAACAAGGAGCTTGTAATTATCGGGAAGGCACGGTGGGACATGGGATGCCAGATCTGATTGCGGTTCCTGAGGTGAAGAGACTAGGGGAGGATATTACGTCTCCTGACACTCTGACAGTCCTGGGGGGACAAGGATTTCCGGATCTGAAGATTGTTCATGAGGCAGAGAAGTGGAAGACTCCTGATTGTTCAGCTGATGCACAAGATATTTCTAACCAGTTAAGTGTGAAGGATCTACTTTGGAGAAATCAACCAGGCGCACAAGATGTGCTCTGTGGTAAATATATACAGCAGGGTGTGGTAAAGCCAGAAAGGATGGAGGAAGGAGACAGGGATGTCTACATTGAAGTGCTCTCTTGGAAGGGGGCAACTAACGTACAAGTGTGCAGTGTGAATGTACAGAGACAACCAGTGACCTACGCGTGCTGGGGCTTTGAAGTGGAGAAAATTTGCAAGGCTCAGCGCAAAGACTCTAGTCTTAACCTTCTGTTGGGATGGTTAAGTGACTCGACCCACCCTAGCGAAAGAGATTTATTTCTGGCGAGCCCAGCATCTAAGGCCTATTGGCTGAATAAAGAGCAGTTCAGTTTAATAGATGACATAATATACCGGCAGCGTGAAGAAGGAACAGAAAAGGAATTGATGGTACCGGAGTCAATGAAGTTCGAGGTAATGGTTGCAAACCATGATATACCCAGTTCGGGACACCAGGGTATCGACAGGACCAAGAAGCGAATGAAATAACGATTCTACTGGTATGGCATGGGAAAGGACATAGCCAGTTTTATATCCTCGTGCGCTACCTGTAATAAAAACAAAAAGTCAGCCAGAAGGGGCCACAATCCAATGCAGGAGTACCAGGCTGGGGCACCGAAGGAGCGTGTTCACCTGGACTTTATGGGGCCACTACCAAAGACCCCACGTGGAAACGAGCATGTCCTCATGATGGTGGACCAATTCACCAAGTGGGTTGAGTGCGTGCCCTTGCCTTCTCAGACCGCTGAAGTCACGGCGAGGGCAGCAGTCAACAACTTCTTCTCCCGTTTTGGATACCCCTACCAGGTATTCACGGACCAGGGACGCAATTTTGAGCCGAAGCTGTTTACGGCTCTTTGCGACGCCTTAGAGATCCATAAAGCACGTACAACACCATATCGGCCCTCGGTGAATGGGCAGGTAGAGCGTTTTAATCGGACTCTGATGGACGCGGCCCGCTGCTACATCGCGGATTCCCAGGATCAATGGGACCTGCATCTGCAACAGATAGCGGGGGCGCTGAGGAGTTGTGTAAACCGAATCACAGGGTTCACGGCGAACAAGCTAATGCTGGGACGGGAAGTAAATATCCCGGCATATATGATGTTCCCGCAAGCAAAAAGTGAGCCAATGAGTGTTGATCAATATGTAGCTACATCGATCAACAACATTCAGGCAGCGCACAACACAGCACGGGACACATTGCGAGAATCACTGAAGCGGATGAAAAGGGACTAAGACATTAGGCTCTTGCAGCGGACGTATGCGGCAGGAGATGCGGTGTATTTGCTTGATACGGCCACCCTCAAGGGCAAGTGCCGAAAGCTCAGCTCCCCCTGGAAAGGCCCAGCAGTCGTGGTTGAGAAGATAACAGCTTCCTTGTTCCGGGTCCGATTACGTAAATCCCTGTTGGTTGTCAACCATAATAGGATGAAACCCTGTCGTGATCGTGGGGTTCCAGAATGGACGATACCTTATACCAGTGGTGACGATACCTTATACTGTTCCTGCAGGAGACCCTGGCAGGGACGGTTCATGATCCAGTTTGACAGGGTGCGATGAATGGTTCCATGGATCGTGTGTGGACGTGAGCGCATCTGAAGCACTGCTGATTGACAAGTTCTGGTGTAGGTCCTGCCGGCCGTAACATGTATGGGAATAATTCCTGTACTATGTCAAACAGGCACATGTACCGTGTGTAATCACTCTCCTCTGTTTCCAGATCATGGAGAAATATGCGCGAGTCCGGGATGTGGAGGAGAGTACGGAGCGGGGCAATCTGTGGGATCCGAGGGACCTCGTCCAGCAGCTCCTGATGTGCCTGGCCACCAATGAACTGCGGGTCCGGGCGATCCTTGGGCAAGTACGGCTGGCCACTCGAAATGGAAAACACCAGGTGGCGGAGGTCGGTGGCCCGAGAAGCGGACATGCTAGGGTTCATGGACACAAGGTGGGTTGACGCTAACGTTTGCCAATTACAGCGGCGCTCCTGGCGACTGAGTGCGATGCCGGATATGTCTACCTCACCGAGCCGTGATGCTGGCCGTCGGGAGGATTCTATCCTTCAGGGTCCAGCGAGCTGATCTGGGCCACAAGCAGCCCCCACCATCGCCAGAAGCCGCCGTTGGAAAAAGCGAGGAACGGTCCTCATGGAGGTGGAGGAGTAGCCGAGGAGGGACCGACTGGACCTGGAGGCAGATGCGGAGGACGAACTCCTCCAGTCCTCTCCAGAACCGTCGCCACCTCGGGTGAAGGCTTCGGCCCGAAAGTCCAGGCGAGAGGCGAGGGAAGAACGAGATCGAGGACCAAGGCATTCGTCGCCCCCGCTGGTGAAGGCTTCGGGCCGCCAGGGACCCAAGGAGGCAAGGTCAGAGGTGCGGGACAAACCGCCACGCGAGATGAGCCCCCGTCGGAGCGCAAGGGAGTGGACACCCTCCTCGGGGAAGGCTATGGCCCCCCGGAACACTAGAAGTCCGACTCGGCGTCACATACGCGATGTGTGGGCCCGCACGAAGCACCAGAGGCGGTCTCCTGTGAAGGCACCAACCCACGGCCCGGAACATCGTGGTTTGGGAGCGAAGAAGCGATGGACCAGTCCCCGCCGCAAGGGTTCAGACTCATCAAAAGGCCCGTCGATGCCAAAGACACGCAGGCTGGAGGGCATCTCTGGATCCCGAGACAGGTCGCCCGCGAGGTCTCCGGCGCAGGGAAGGGCAGTGAAGGACCGTCTGGGCAAAATAGAGCGCACCATATTCCAGACACCTCTCGGAGGAAAACAGGGGCCTCGAAAGGAACCGTCGACAAGGCAGTGCGGGACATCCATGAAATGTCCATTTCCCGATTGTGGTCAGCCACTCAGCAGGGCCCATGCATACAAGGAGCACGTCCCAGGCGTGTTTGATGAGGAACTCCTGCCGACGGAGGAGATCACGAGGAGGAGGATCAGCATGCTGACGTTATGCTCTAGTCTCATTCTGGGCACGCTTAATGACCTCCCTAGTCTGGTGACGTACCTCAACCAGTTACAGCGGATCGCCCCCGGGGAGGTTTCGATCTCTAAGCATCAAGTGGAAGCCATCGTCCCGGTTGGGGAAATAATGGGACTAGATCTGCCGTCCCAACTGACAGCTGCACCCATCAACAGCCCGGCGGTCCTCATCCACTGGAGGATCGTCGTACTGATGCTCGCTTGCCTGGGGGAAAAGAATCGCAATCAACTGCTGACGCAATATCCCGTGGGACCAATGGTTGGTGCTTTTCGTCGTCCGGACCTGATACCGGAGGCGGCTGATAGCCATTTCCACATTGACCGGCTCCGAGCGAAGTTGGAGAGCCCCACTGCGACCATGCAGCAGCTGATGGAAGCAGTTCCAGTGATTGAGGGGAGGAGGATCCGGTTGGTTTCCGGCGTGGCGATCTTCTGCGATCCCTCCACTTACCCGACGAGGGCAGAGGTAGCGGGCTTGGCAGAGGAGGGGATTGGGGTCGGCATTGTGCTCCACCCCAAGAAGGCATCCAGCTACACCGAGCGGGATCTCGCTTCGTTCGTGGAGCACCTCGCCTTTCCTGGGGTCATCGCCCTGGGAGAGGTGGGGTTGGACTACAGCACCTCCGCCAGCTGGGCCGACCAACACAAGATCCTGGACAAGGCACTACAGCAGCTGAGCCCGAATCAGTTCCTGGTTCTTCATTCACGGGGACCACCCAGGGAACAGCCGGGTGGCACGAATATGCAACTGTTATACCAGTTGAAGGGGGTTGTCCCGGCCCAGCAGCGGATCCACCTGCACTGTTTCCAGGGAGGTCCAGCAGTTGTGGACACTTGGCGGAAGGAGTTTCCCCATACCTACTTTGGTTTCACACAACTGGTGGACTCCTTCGATCGACCATGTACGGAAGCGCTGAAGGGGATCCCGGGCGACCGGCTACTGCTGGAGACTGACGCGCCCTATTTCAGGGTGGCAGGAAGACGCTGGTCGACACCAGCATTGATTGGAGTGGTGGGTGCTGCGGTTGCCAGGAAGAGGGGCCAGACTTGGGAACATGTACTCAAGATCTCCCTGGCGAATACCGTCAATTGTACGGGTTGGGACAATAGCGAACCCCACATACTAGTCCCCTGTCGGAACTTCGGCGGGTGGATTATCCCGACGAATGCCCCTGCCGGAACTTCGGCGGGTGCATTACAGACCATACGAGAGTACAGGACTAGCCCCCTGTCGGAACTTCGGCGGTGGATTATAATCGAGACAAACTCCCCTGTCGGAACTTCGGCGGGGGAACAGCAGCAGGTGGCGCGCTCCCCTCCTTGATCTAGTAAAGTGGGGGGGGGGAGTGTAGTGGATCACGAGGACCCGAGGACGGATCGGCCCGAGGACGAAGTTGCCGGGCTCCGTCCCCGGCCAGATAACCACTACCGTGCGGGGACGTGTCGGACCAGGGCCGAACAAGCGGAGGCGCGTGTCCGAGCGGAGAGTGACATCCTGGCGGGAAAACGGGGGTCACGTGGGGTTGTAGTTTCCGCCATCTTGACAGTTAACACCACGAGAATTAGCAGAGACAATTGGGCGTATTTAGATATAGTAGAAGGTGAGGTAGAAACATTTTAAATATAAGCCCAGTAGTCGTCGGAGACCAGTTATCGGATACTTTTATGTGATGTCTTTAGAGGGACATCTTCAGGCTCTTAATGGCGTAAACATTGTGGCGACAATAACTATTATTGGTGACACAATCGTCACCAATAATGGCATTTTGCAGGGCGTGATAGTAAATCCTTAAATTGCTTAATCTTGTTCGCACCCCAGGTCGTTTTGCCCTAGCTGCGGGAAATAACTCTGCAGAATAGTCCCGTATCGTCCGTACCCAGAGCTATGGTGCACTCCATAGGTTTCTCCTGCAGAGTAGCAACTCTGATCTGATTTGCACTCTAACTGTTGATTATGGTACACTTTCTACACAGGCGATTCTAGCGGTCTTGGATGGTCTATTATTGTTTGTATATATACTTATAACACCTTTCTAAACAATTTACAAAACAATTTAAAAGTACCCGGGTGTAAATATAATAGTACTTAGAAAGTACTCCCATTCGCTACCATTGTAGACAATTGGAACTCGCCTATACAACGCATCACACAGGATAACTGCACATATTCCGCTTTATAGGAAACATGTTGTCCTATTCGCTACACCACGCTGCATAGTAAAAATGTGCGTAATAGCATTTACAATTCGCGCCCTAAAATATAGAAAAAACCTGCAGGGCATTGACATGCATACTTCGCTACATTATTATTGATAGACTATATTCCAATATGACTCGCCTAATAAAGTGCTGATTAGCAAATTTCTAAGGTCACTCTCACACGAAGCAGAAAGTAAACAGAGCATCTTCAATATGGCGGGAGATGGATCACACATGACTAGCACGTGACATCTTTTTATAATTATCGGGGTCACAGTTTTGAGGCCCGAGACGGTTCGCGCGTAACGTGATACCGACTTTTTGTATGGATATCGCATTGTCAAATCACAGGTGTGCGTCAAATGAGAAATGCCATGGGATTTGGTTCTTTCGGACATCTGCGTAATTTCAATAAATACACATAGAAAAATTAGATCTAGATCTACAATAGGTTTCTTTAGTAAAGTAAAATGACAATTTTTTCAACTTCTGTCGCCATTTATGGAAAATAATTATATTACATTTTCTGTAAATATAATTCCTGAAATTACGCAGATGTCCGAAGGTACACAGTCACATGTCGTGTGTGATATGTGACTGTCACTAGAGAAATACTAAAGGACTTACGTTGATTGCAATCGTCGCAGGCACGGATACAGGGGTGCGTCCAGGCCCCCCCCCCCCCCCCCCCCCCCCCCCCCCCCCCGCCCCTCCCGCTCCCGGCAAAAAAAAAATTCTACAATGCTCGAATAGTTGGATGACTTTTCGTCGCCTAGGTGTCAGGAAATCGCATCTGCGGCGATCTTGCATTTAAAAATTTCCTGGGGGAGCACCCCCAGACTTTACGATTCGCATCGAGCTTCGCTCTCGCGGAGGTCTAGACCTGCAATTATTTTTGTATCCGCGCCTGCGTCGGCGATGACTATCTGTGCGGAATTCTGTTGTGATTCACGGTTAAACACAGACAGCTGAGCCAGAATAAGAAAAAAATGGAATTTGAGCTGAAATAATCAGTGACACGCGTGTGTAGCTACGATCAAACAGATGCCGCCGGAGGTCATTAATAGTTCGGCAGAACAAACAACTTATTAGATGGTTTGACTGGAGGCAAATAGGGAAGTGGACTTTGGGACAGGTGTATTCTGAATTCAACGAAGCCACACCTATTCTATGCTGATTGGTTGAATCCGTTTTGTTTATCTGTCCTAGTGGTAAGCACAATAAGGGGAAGTTTGTCATGCAGTGACGGCTGCAAAAACTGGCTGTCCGGAATATGAAATCCGTAAAAGAACAACATGTTCTGGTCGGATTACTGTGAAATTTGTTTTATTTGATATATAAATTATGAATACATAAGCATATCGCGAAAACTGAATCTTCTTATATCTCCTTTAAATCCCTTTCTTGCTCAACTTTTAGACTACAGAATTTAAATTTGTACACGTATGTAATTAAGATTTAAAATGCATTGAAAATATAAAGTGTTTCAATTTCATTTCGACATACCGAGGCCTCAATCAATAATTTATAGTATTTTAACGATTCGGACGGTAGCAAGCTCGGACCAAAACCGTTTCCCGACAACCTTGCTATTTTTACTATGCGTAATCAACATATACGCGAAAGTTCCTTATCACATATGATATATGAACCTTTCGCATGCTGACTGTTAATATATCATTAAGTTTAAACTTGGGAAAAAACAATCAAACATAAATAACGAATCTGTTATGGTCCGAAACGCCCTCGAAGTTATATATAGATCAGCAGGAAGGAAACTATACTGACACCGGGCAATGTAAGAAGAACTGGCGATCCAGAGTAAACATCTCAATTTATCTATGAAATTGCTGTGTAGAACCATTTTTTTATGAATTATTACTTGTGTCACATGCATATATGGTTTATAAAGTATAACTTACTTCACTATGTATATGTAAATTGAGCATCATACGTATAAAAACAGCATTATTTCGACTTGCCTTAAAACGCACATTTACAAATACAACTACGTCATAACTCTTATGTAGTGCAATGTAATGAAATTTAATTAGAGTTATGTACTCAGAACAACACACAGGGGTGTAAAATTCCACTCGACCGCTCGCCATGGCGACTTGGTCATCGTCTCGGTCGAGTAGCTTTGTGTAGACGGTCGTCCGACGGGTCGAGTGAATTTTGGATCATCCATGATTGATCGTGAATACAAAAAAATATAGTTATGCACCGTTCTCCGTTTATTAAACCCATTTATTTATCAAATACCATTGATCATTTCATAAACGCTTTGAATTGAATAAAAGCGTTTGTGCCAACTGGAGCAATTATAATTATGGACAAGTTTAAATCGCGGCTCAAGCGGCGTGAATTGAATTTTTATCAATACTTACCTATTTACAATATAAATGGAAAATACGCAAATTCTCCGTCACATATGTCTGACAAGACATCGCAGCCACGGTTTCATCTTCACTTAAGTTAGTGCAGCGAGTTATCGCGCAAGTGTCGATTTATGGGATGGTCGCCGGGCCTAGGCCGCCTGTCGTCCGCGATTTAAACTCGCCCATAATTAATTTATCACATTCTGTAACGCCAATGTTCGCTTCCGGTGTAAATACGCAATATTGCTAGCAGACAGCCAGAGTTAGCACATGCGAAAATATAACTTTCTCCAAACTACACATCATTCCGATGAGACGGATCGCTTGATTTTCGTTAGACAATGGTTTTCAGATCAGTCCAATTATAAAAATGGGATGTTTTTCTTTGACAAAATATGAACAATACTTGCAAACAGTGATGAGACTGCTCGCGGATTTACACTGTTTGGAAATATTGCTATAAATAACATACATGTACAGTAGCATTATATAGCCTACTAATGGCGAACATAGTGAATATTGAAATATCTGTATAAAATATAAGGCCGAGTGGCAAACCAGTGAGGGCGAGTAAGATTTTGCATCTACCAGACCTTAAGGGCAAGTGATATTTCAAATAATTTTACACCCCTGATTACAGCGTGTCGAAACCGCTGCTTGGGGTGGGTTTTCGGAATTGATTTTACAGTTGCTAATACATTAACATAAATCTCAAAGATTTTGGAAATATTTCAATCACATGCACACAGTGGTTTGGTTGGTTACTGGAGACGGACGTCATTTCCATTAGCCGACCAAATCAGTGCGTGTCACGGGATTCGATATTTTAAAAGATGGCGGCTAACATTCATTTTTAATCAGTAAGCGAAGGTGTATGATTTTAAAAAGCGGATTTAGGTTAGTGAGACGCGTTTTTAGTACAGTTTACACTCAAAATCTTTCAGAATTATTTTAATGTATTATCAACTGTAAAATCTATGCCGAAAACCCACCCCAATCAGCGGTTTCGACACGCTGTAATGCGTTGCATAGGCGAATTCCAATTGTCTTCATTGCGTGGCTTTTCGTTACAATGGTGGCGAATGGGAGTTTTGTACCTTTCTTAGTACTATTATATTTGCAGCCGGACACTTTTTAATTGTTTTGTACATTGTTTAGAAAGGTGTTTTATGTATATACAAACAATAATAATTGACCATCCAAGACACGCTAGAATCTCCTGTGACTTTCTATAGTCTCTGTTCTCACGGATCCGTGCCCCTAAGCAAATAAATTAATATTGTGTGTTATATAATTTCTGATTAATTCCTGAAAATGTATACATCAACATGAAGTTCAAACACTTGACTAACTACGAGTGCACATAAGGAATTCGCCAAAATTGTTGTTTATGAAAGTCTTGGGAGTACGTCCCTAGCAATAACCCACCCAAGTCACCTAATTGATCTTGAAACTTCTCATCAGGTTCATACCCTACAACTTTTTGCACATTTGAGTGACATTCCTTGATCACTCATACAATAAAGAAGTGTAGCTGCCTAGATGCATCAAATTTAAATATGGTGAAGTCCAGATTCCCCTAGAAATCAACAAATATCACATCACATTGTATGCATAATTTGCGAACAGACCCTCTTCAGATTAAGGAAATACGTAGAAAAATCACAAAATAGACGATATATCAAAATTGTATGTAACTGTAACTTAGAAATCCGTTGGAAACAACTTAAAATACCGTTTTAAAATAATTTTCAAGTAACACTATTCTTAGAATATGCTTATTCACTTGTTTTCTAGGGGCATGAATCAATGAGAAGGCATGAATCCATGATAATTGGGTCTACTTATTCCACAGAAATGAAGGTTAGTATAATTAATAGTAGCGAAGGTAACTTGCAATCTATTGCTGTCTTACGAGGATTCCTCTGCAGAATAGCGAATCAGATCTGATTCACACTTCACACTTTGGCAGTTTATTGCGACGTATTTGAGATATTTTCCATCTGGAAAAAATATTAGTGTTATAAAAGTAATACAAACCAATTATTCTGAAATAATTTTTAACATTGTAGAAAGTTTGAAAAAAAATTATTTTTGCATTTGCAGAAAATGGACCCCATTTACATTTTACATGTTGAATTTGGCTCCTACTGACTGGGTCACTTGTTTATTCCACAGGTGGATGACTCGGACCTATGACACCAAAAGAATGCCTATTAAAAACATCCCATTACCCCACCCACTTGGTCTCGTACAGTACCATCTTCTATATAGAAAGGTGATAAACAATATGGCTATTATAGAAAGAGCCCTCTCTTTTTCGACTCGCACAAACACAATAAACATTGATTAAATGTATGACTTCTGTCTCTGGCAATCGAAAATGGTATTAGGTGTGTGAATATACTCACTTCAAATCGTTTATTCAGCATTTATTCAGTTATTCGCATTTTGCATACCCCATCCAAAGTGAAATTTTCGTGAACGAAAGAATCTCACACAGAATTGGAGGCTGTCGGGCGTGGATTATCGGTCATATTTGGCCGATAGCTGATCGTCAGCGCAAACTAATGTTGTGTACCATGACCATATACATTAGAAACTCCAACCATACAAAGTTCGTCCAATTATGATCGTTCACCGATCTGATTCGCTATTCTGCAGATGAAGCCTATGTGTGGAATCGTAACTGTGGCTACGGACGATACATGTAGATTGTAAGTGACTGTTCGCAACTAGTAATTACCTAGCTATAGACTAGCTTAGATAATCTCGGCTGTATAGATGTCTTTTACTATTTCTGCAGTATTTTATTTCTGTTCTTAGCTGAGACACTTGCTGTGTACTTTTTGGTCACAATAACAGCACATTCTCAGTATTTATGTCCTCGCGTTTTGCGGTCTTAAACTGGGCAGTATTTTATAAAAAACATCCATGAACCAAGGAGAAACATGCAAGCAAACAGTGTTCACCTTGCTTGTCAGACCATGTCGCAAATCGCAAGGACAAAATCACTAAGAAGAGGCTGTTATTGTGACAAAAAATTACACAGCAGGTGGTATCTCGCTAGAAGGATAGAACAAATATAAGACAGATGAAATAGAAAAAGACTGATTCTACAAAAAAGTATCATAATGATCGGGCATAGAATACAGAAGTTATTTTACGAAAATGTGCGCACATATAGCATACTTGAGGTTGAAACATAACACTATAACCTTATTATACCCAGCATGCAAACTTTCGTTTTCATATTTCCGTTCCTCCATCCTTAAGATTTGTGTTTAACGTTTTTGGGTACCCAATATCTCTGCAACCGTAAGTTGGATTGACTTGAAACTTTGTGTATTTTTATCTTTACTCATATTTTCATTCAATAAGTAAGGTGACGCTACTGGTAGCCACAATAGCCCTATGGTTACCAATATTTCTGTAATGGAAATCTTGATTACCGGTACTAAAACATTCAAAAATTATTTGAAATGGTAATATGTTTTAACAACTACAATATTATTGTCTTTTTTGTGTTATCAGTTAATTTTTGTCGAGCCTGCTTGCGGAAAGCGAGACATAGTGATCACAATCACGTCCGGGTTTCCATGCATGCGTCGGTCCGTGCGTCCCTCCATCCGTGCGTCCGTCCGTCCGAATGTTTAAAATGTTTTGCCTTGAGATGATGTGTCGATTTCAATACCCACATCTTTATGTCAAAGTTCAGGGTAACACTTAGAGGTCAAATGTCAAGAATGTGTATGCGCTTCTGTTTCTGCTATACACTTTCAAAACTGATGAAATGATTTGCGATACATGTTTACCATGAGGAGACGATGTGTTGCTAACTGGCTATGCCTCAACGGGCGTATATATTGTGACCTTCAACACTTTCGTTTATGTGACCCATAGGGTCTTATATATTCAGAAAACCATAAGAAGTATGTCAAGGTGTATATATTTTTTTGGTCATTTCATCCGTATGTTCGTCCATCCGTAAGATTTGCGTTAAAGTATTTTTTGTCGGTTCAGGCAGAGGTCGGGGGTATCTGTGAGACTGCTCACTTGCTCTAGTTGCCAACTGTTTTGGTCACAGTTCATCCACATCTGAGACACAGGGCCTTTAACAAAACACATTATCCAATTTTATCGAACTTTGTATTGCTGTGGTAAACATTCGTTAGTTTTACCATCTTTATAGTTGCCCTAGATAATATGCATTATTACCTTTTCGGGTTTCATTGAAACCACAAGTCTGATGACATGGAACTGCAAGTGCTTTTTCAGCACATCTCATTTCATTCTATAGCCCACCCATGCCTAAAGGGCCAACTTTGTAATTGTAGCCAATCCAGGCAGCATTTAGATGCGTCTCTTGGCTATTTCACACTTGTTTTCACTTTAAGTGTTCTTGTTCAAAATTCAAGTGATTTGTAATTATTTTCAGGGTTGGCCACTCGCACCTCTGGAGGCCTTGAGAATGCCAGCTGTTCAGCAGTGTAGCCACATTTTCTTACGGGGATTCACACCTGAGACCAAGTGATATGGTCTACCAAAGATGTCTGATAGTGCTGAAGTTAGTGCTGTATGTACAGTACTTCCGTGATACAGAAGTGTTCCCTATTGACAATTTTGTTTCAATTTATGACGATTATATGGAAACTGCAATTACTGAAAATTACCGGGATTTTTTCAAAACGAAGTCGACTTCGCCCGACGCGAAATAAAAAGTGAAGTGAACGAAAAAAAGTAACGATGTCGCTCACTTCGCACTCAAAATTGAACCCTTCTATTGTATATGATATTATGTTGGATGTACTTTATATATCCAATCAATCAGTGTCGTATTCTTTCTGTGAATTCAAGTAGCTAAGATGGGATTATTTAGTTTTGTCTAGTGTACATTTTTTGTCGCGCCTGCTTTAGCAGAGGCGCGACTATAGTCGGCGCTTTCTCCGTCGGCGTTGTCCGCGTCGTTCGGTTTTTTGTAAGGCAAATGCGTTAAGAGTTATTGTTTTGTCACAATATCTCTTTAACCCCTTGCCAGACTTTCATAATATTTCTATATTTCACATCAATGTTTGTCTTGGGATGATGCTCATTACGACACACACATCCAAATTCTCAAGGTCACGGTCATTTATTTACTTGTAATGTTCACGGTGAAATGCCTCGGAAGGCGTGATACCGCTTCCGTGGCGGAATTCTTGTTTGTATTTACTGATCAGCTAGCAGTCCGATACAGTACAGTTTTTATAGTGTGTGCTTTCTATCATGCTGTAGGCTAGCAAGTTGATGAACCTCCGGGCCTAAGCCCCAATGTCAAGCTCACAGACTCGGTGCTTTCACGTAGGGGCGGGTGGTAAAACTTCTTGATATTTCACACATGCATTCCTCTGATGATTGGCTAACATACTATAGCAAGTACATGAAGCTCCGAGTCCCAAGGTAAAGGTCAGAGAGTGACAGACTTGGTGCAATCAGTAAACTTAGCATTAGGGTAAATTTATTATTACTTTGTTTCATTTCAAATTCACAGAACTTCTTGAATTTCTCACATGAAATCCTATGATGGTTCTGTATCGTGTTGCAACGAAACCGACGAGCCTCCAGGCTCTACTAGCCACAAGTCTAAATGTGATTGAATATATGTACATGTATCAATATATGTGAACATTCCCTTGTTACTGAATCTTATACAGCGCATTAAGTGGCCAACTCGGCCATCTTAATGTGTTCAAGCCATCGGCCTGTTTCACCTCTTGTGACATTTGACAAAGAATGTAAACATATGATACGATACAACGTAGCTACATGTAACCATATAAACTTAAAAGCCAGGACAGCACACTCCTATAATTCTGGACAATACCTCCCGGCATACAAAGTATGTAGAAAAGCGAAGACAACACGCTTCTATAAATTATATTGAACCAAACTGTAAAATATATCTGGTTTTCTGGACAGTTTTTGTGCCTGCTTATATACCCCGGCGGATACAACATATGTCGAGGGGTATATAGTTTTCGCCTTTCTGTCCGTCCGTCTATCCGTCCCTCTGTCCATCTGTAACATAAACTTAATATTTATTATTATGTCTAGGACAGTGAAGTAAGTATCTATGAAATGAATAATGTCAGACATGGCTGGCACATATTTTGGAATGTGAGTGACAACCCTTACTCCGATTTACAATCATTATCAGATCCATGTGTTCATTATATAGCCCACACATGTACGCATGTTGCCCACATGCCCAAGGTCAAGGTCAAATGACTTCAGACTTCAGACTTCAAATACATCTTTATTATCATTCATATTTTAATTCTATAGCCCACCCATGCTGCCCACATGCCAAATGTCAAGGTCAAATGACTTTCACGTTAAAAGTTTTAACATACAGTCGAGCACAAGTATCTGAAAGTCAAAGGGAGATCATCCATATAGTCGAGATAGGACTAGGTTCGCGATAGCGATGAAGCAACGCGGTCAAATATTTTCAAATATGAAATCATGTTACATGTGCTGATTGCACCATAAGTAAACAATCACCAATTAACGAATGACCAAAGGTAGTTAGCTACTCAACATTGGAAGTCAACATGGCCAAGACTCCAAATTACATTACAAGGTGATAGATGGATTGGCAAACACCCAACTATATCCAGGCGGACCAATTAAGCAAACAACCTGGTAGGTGTGAATTTATTTTGTTTTGTTTGATAATATGTTTTGAAAATTAGTTTCAACGAAAACGGTATTGGCAGCCATGCGCTTAGGTGATTTATCCAAGTGCTTAATATGTGATCGAGATAGCGAAGAGATTTTTAACATATTTTCATATGGAGGGGACGGAATGAACAGTCGAGATAGAGAACATATACGAGATAGGGAATGGTCGAGATAGCCGAGGTAATTTATTGTCGCGCCCGCTTGCGGAAAGCGCGATATAGTCGGCAATTTGGCGTACTACGTACGTGTCTCCGGTTAAAGTTTTTGGTGAAAGTTTTTTGTTATACTACATTTCTGCAACTGCTTTGCCCATTACCTTGAAACTTCACAAGGGTGTTTATCATCATCTATATTTTCATTCTACCCCCCTCCCGTGCGGCCCCTGTGCTCAATGTCGAGGTCAAATGGCTTTGAAGTTTTTGGTTAAAGTTTTTGGTTTAAAGTTTTTTGGTTAAAGTTTTTCTTTATACTATATCTCTGCAACTGCTTTGCCCATGACCTTGAAACTTCATATGGGTGTTTATCATCATCTATATTTTAATTGTAACCCCCTCCTGTGCGGCCCCTGTGCCCAATGTCAAGATCAAATTACTTTGAAGTTTTTGGTTAAAGTTTTTTGTTTAAAGTTTTTTGGTTAAAGTTTTTCTTATACTATATCTCTGCAATTGCTTTTCCCATTACCTTGAAACTTCACATGGGTGTTTATCATCATCTATATTTTCATTCTACTCCCCCTCCCGTGCGGCCCCTGTGCCCAATGTCAAGGTATAATTACTTTGAAATGTTTGGTTAAAGTTTTTGTCGCGCCCGCTTGCGGAAAGCGCGATATAGTCGGCACTTTGGTGTACGTCCGTCCGTACGTACGTAGGTGTGTCCGGTTAAAGTTTTTTGGTTAAAGTTTTTCCGTCTACTATATCTCTTTGTTTAGTGTCCATGCCTCGCCCCATGGCGCGACATGCAGGCAGCGGCCATCTAGTATTAAACAAATAAGGATATAATTCGGGACTTTAGTGAATCATCGAGATAGGGGATATCATCGAGATACTGATATTCGAGATACTGGTGCTCAACTGTACTTTATATCTCCACTTCGCTTACTCAGATTTACTTCAAACTTCAAATAAATACACTGACACCACCATTGACCAAATGCCTTTGTGGGCTTGACATGCGGGCCGTGGCCATCTGGTATTATCAAGGCTACCAGCAAGGGGATTAACTTAGTGATACCGATACAGTCTCCGAGAAAGTCCCCAAAATATTATTGGCCACGAGGACCGACAACCCAGCAATATTACTGGCCCGGACATTTTTTACCCAAAAATATTAAATGTATAGGAATAACATAGTTTCTGGTTGATTTAATCTGCATTTTAAGCATAGCAAGCATACACATTAAACATAGTCTATCAAGAGGATATGAAACAAGTTTCCATTTCATTAGTGCGTTAGTGAAAAGGGTTTAAGAATCTTTCAAATAATTTGCAGTCATATAATGTTGGTTCGGTAGGCTCGAATCCCACTCCGTGACTCGTCACATCACGTGACATGTACATGGATGTGAGGAAATTTACAATCAAAATCAACGCTGAATTTATAGTACGACAAAATAAATACTATGATAGCAGACAATCATATTAAGGTAAGCTTACTGCAGAGTTTCAACTTTCTACATCAACTGGTTTAAGAGGATTAGTGGTGACAGTAGGGTGACGGACGTACTACGGACTAAAGATGGACGGCTACGTTCAAACATTAAACAAGTAATGTGACCTAGCGGCCCACAGATGGCCCCTGCCGCTGATTTGAGTAACTGTTACAAACTTATTACGGATGGACGCACGGACGGACGGTCCAAACACTATACGAGTTGGAATTAATATACACTATATAAACTCATGAAACTGTTGAAAACAGTATATTGTATTGCTCAGGGCCGTCAACAGACACTATCACCTATTATAATTAATTTATATTAACCAATTAATATATTTAAAATGATATAAAACAGTGAAATTATCATTTCTCACAAATTCAGTTTTAGGTCCGAATCTGTGTGGGGGTGACTTGCTCGGGTGTCAATCGATAAGACCATTATTCTTTCAGCTTAAAACTCACTTTCGATCGTAAATAAATGTATTTTTTTTGTTGAAACACATTCTCAATTGAATATATTCAGTGTTTCTTGCCAGTTTGGAGCGGTTTTTATGCTAAATATGCAAAACTAAAACTTGGAAGTTAAATTTAAAAAACGTACGCATATTCGTTTCCTCGAAATCGCGTGTGGTTCTATTATTAGAAATAAACTTACTCAATTTCCTTATTAGGAAAGTGTAGAAACCTTTGCGAATAAATTAATTATAAATGTCTGAAGTGTCCAATGAATGTCCCGACAGGTGTCGCTAGCGTGGGAAAACTGCCACACTTTATATTGAGGGGCGGTCATTACGGAAAAAAACGTAAATTAATTATTTACTATTCGGACGCGTGTAGTTTAAAAACGTGATATTAGATTGGCTATTGGCATGCAGACCAATGATATTTGACTTTATGATTGCTATTCACCAATAGGGAAGCAGCTTACAACCATTTTCACCGACGAATTTTTGTAAACAAACACAGCTCGATGACTTTCACTTCATGTTCTAAACTAGACGAGAATTTTGGCTGAGCTCGTCAGTGTCACAGGGAGAAAAAGATGCATATCCTACCCGAGGCTCGAACCGGGGGCCTCTGGATTACCGTACCATCGCTCTAACCGACTGAGCTAGCCGGGCACGAATACACACTCCCTCCCCTCATTGAGTTACGTACCGCGATATCAGCAACTTGAAAATTTCATCGGACACTACCGAAGTTTCGAGAATATTTACTGGTCCTGGTCAATTTTTGTCGGCCAGGTCCGAGGTCCGACGGTCTTTCGCGGAGACTGCCGATATACTGATACACTTGTTTTTGTCGCGCCCGCTTGCGGATATAGTAGAGGCAAATTAACACAGATCCGTGACCAATTATCTGAGACAAAGGTTTGAGCACATTTTCCACATCTACATTCAATTACGAAAAAAATGAGCGGGGGTGACCCTCGCGAAAATGCTGGCAATTTCCGTGAGGAGGCAAAATCCAAGATGGCCGCCATTTTCAGTCGAATTGGCCATGTGTGGGTTCCTTTTGATCATTGAAGTTGGTTTTTGTGGCTAAAACTTCTGTTACCATGAGCAGAAAATATCTGCAAAGAATATTTTTTGTCTGAAAAATGCATACAGGATGAAATAATCCAAGATGGCCGCCATTTTCAGTCCAATTATTCATTAACGGCTACAGAAGGGTTATGTTTTTGACCAATTGAAGTTGTTTTTCTCTAGTTTAGAACCTCTGCTAACATGAAGAGAAAATATCTGCAAAGAATATTTTACATGAAAATTGCATAGAGGACAGAAAAATCCAAGATGGCCACCATTTTTTCATAAAAATATTCAATTACATGCTTAATAAATAGCAGTGAATTCCGTTTTGCAGCGTAAATTTCTGTTTTGAAGAGACAATGTATTTACACTATTATGTGGTGGGGGTGGGGGTGATTTTGTCCTACCTTGTATTTGAACGGGGGGATTATGTCCTAGCTGTATTTTGGACGGGGGTAACTTGTCCTCAGAAGTAAAACAACATTCATTCATACACTTTTGTTCCGATCTATTTCTTGACCACGGATTAAATTAAACATAATGGCTTTCAGATTTATGTATTCAGTTTATTAAAACTTTATTTATTATTATAATATCATATGTAGCTAATTTACTTTAATTGCTTTAAATGATTTAACTAATTACATTGTACATACAATGTGTTACTTTTATGCTATTAGTTACAAACAGTGTGTGTGTCAATGTAATTATTTGATTATCATCAAACATCAATAAATAAAAATCCAGAGTTATCTTCCTTGTATTCTTACTTACTTGAATGATGTAATGAGCTGAACAGCAGTCTTATCATTGGTGAATTGTGATCTAACTACGCTGCCATTTATTACCAGTTTTTAATCTGATGTTCATAACTGCATTTGTTGCAGAAGCTGAACAAAGCAGTCTTATCATTGGTCAATTGTGATTTAACTACGCTACCATTTATTTCAAAAGTATGTCCTGGCATAAACTTTCTATATAATTTGATGCATTCAGAAACATAAGATGTTCTGAACATATGTCTGAACCACTAATCAGAGCGCTTCCTCCAATGACAAGGGGACTGAAACGGACAAAAGAGTTGTGTATTATATGCGACCTAGAGTGTGATGAGGATAGAAGCAGTTATTCTATTGATTTGATGGAATACGCTGAAGGAATCAGCAAAAGGCTGGAGAGGCCTGGATCGCCATGGATAACATGTAAGATTACGTAGCATGGGATAATGGACCCACAGGTATCTTTTTGCCACAAAAAGTGTAAAATGCAGCTTTGTAGCACGAGGAAGAGTACAACAAGCCATTGCAAGACAGGAGAAAGTGACAGAGATAGAACAGGAAGCACAACCGCCAGTAGATGTAGAAGATAGCGACACAGCTTCATCCAGTAGACGACTACGTCACTGCAGTGGACCACTGCACAATAAGCTGCTATGTATCTGGTGCATGAAGTCAGATAATCCCAAACATCCACAGGAAGGGAAATTGTGCCTGCTCCAACAGGAGTGTGCATGGAGAACATTCAAATCACACACGGTCTACCTAGAGGATGATACAATGCGAGATCGAATATTAGCGGTTATTGATTCCACAAATGATCCATTTGCCGCTGAAAATTCGGTATCATCGTGGCTGCTGGAAAAGGTATGTTCAGCCAGTCTACCGTACCGAAGAAGGGGAGGACACTACTCTGCACTTGCAAAGTGTGAGGTATGCTGAAGTGCACAGATGTTTTTTTATTTTCAACATTTTCAGAAAGTTGTTTTTCGAACTGAAAGAACCAAGGTCATTGCAAGGACTTCTGCTAGATTATACCAGTCTCATGAAAAACTTTGGATTTGATATGACTACAACAAAAATCTAGCACAATTAAGCAACTGCTACAGAAGGAATTTGAAGATAAAATTGGTTTTCATGTTCGTTTTCACAAGAACAAGAGCACCATTGTTTATGACACATCAGAAGGAGGGAGTTATATAGAGGCTGCAATATATTCATGGGGTGTAAGTGATGAACAATTGCTGAATTCTGTTGCAAGACGTTTGAAGCAGAAGCTTACAAATGATGAAATCATGGCATGGCCACCAACTGCTAATGAGTTGGATCTTCCAGAAGAGCCAAATATGCTCTTGCGTATGTTTCTGACTTGGCTTAGAAATCCGCTCAAACTTCTTTTAGTACACCATGTGACGAACCAGATATATTGAGTATTGCGTCACTGATATCTTCGTTTGTCACGAGGAAACGCACAGACATGAAGACATTATTGTCTGTGACAATCCATGGGCTAACAAGAAGCCGCGAAATAGTGGACATTCTAAATAAACTGTCACTTGGCATAAGTTACCAAGATGTCAATCAATCTGTATGCCTCGTGGGCAAAACAAGACATTGAAGAGAATGAGGTTTGCCCAGAAGAGCTGGCAGAAGGCTTTCCTGGAACGGCTGTCATGGACAATGAATTGATTTTCAAGACGACACCCTCACTGGTGCAAACACATCACATCGAACCAATGTTATGTTCATTCAACCAGACGATGTTGCCATAGCTAGTGGCAGTTCAGATCTATCCTTGACAAAGGCTAGTGAGTTGAAGTCAGTAACAGCAACATTGCATAATGTTGAGCCTTATAAGACAGTAAAGCGTGGTGTTCCAGCTATCAGGCCAGTAGTTGATATCACACCAGAAGACACAACAAACAGCGTCTGAAGGGAACAGTTCATACGTTGTTGCGAACTGACTCATGGGATGGGAAATATAGCAGCAGACACACAAAGAGTTGGTGCATTTTCTGGTTTCCATGCCCGAATTCAAAAGAAAGTTGTCAAAAGTAAGCCATACTACTTTCTTACTTTCCTAAGCCTCCTCAGAAGTCAGTTGTTCATGAAGTGATGTGTAGGATGGTTTGCAGCTGCCACCAAGAAATGTATGCCCTTTATTCAGCTTGTAGGAGATCAACCAGTATATGCCCTCATGGTTCAGTTGAAGAATGAGAATCCAGAAAAGTTTGATCTTATACTTCCATTCCTTGGTCCATTCCATGCTCATATGTCCTTTATATCAGCAATGAATAAAAGATCAAAGGATCTGGCTTATCGGACATTCTTATAGCAGCCGATGTTATCGCAGAGGGATCAGTAGATCGGGCACTGTCAGGAAAGCACTATAAACGCAGTATCAGATGTCTGAAAGTGATGTATGAGGCACTTTCTCGTCGAGTCATTCGTCAGGGACTTGAAAGCGGATTGGAAATATCATCTGAACTCAAACAAGAACTTGAAGTATTGAAAACCCCAGCTACATCTTCCAAGGAGGAGATGAAGGCACAATATGATGAGCTAGAATCTAATCCAGAATTGTCTTCTTTTTGTAGATGAGGCATTCAAGATAGTTGAAACTGCTGGCAGCCCAATGGCTAAATACTGGTTGAGTTTCATGAATATGTGGAGATTCTCTTGATGAACAATCATGCATTGAGAATCCAAGATTGGGATGCTTTCAAGGCATCACTAAGGATGATGTTGCCTTGGATGCAGATATATGACAACGACAAATATGGAAGATGGCTTGTAGAGTTCTGGCTCGAGATAAGTTGTCTGGATGAGGATAAGTCTCGCTACATGAGAGAGGGACTGTTTTCGCAGTCAATGACAGGCAGACCATACTCATGTTTGCCCTTGGATCTCTGGATAGAGATGACCATGAACAAAGGATCAAAGATGAAAGCTGGGTGGTCGAGGATTTTGAAGAATGAGCCTCAGTTGTTGATTCACACTAGGAACGTAAATTTCATCAACAGAGTGAGGGTGTCTCTCCATGCCATTGCAGATTTGGCAAATTCCACTCATGGTCACAGTGAGAATTCTCGAACTCGTCTCAGAATCGACGAACAGGCAATACAAGATGTAGATAGTTGCATGACAGAATTTTCATGTGATCCATTTGATCTCGCAAGTCCTACATTGCGATCATTGCAGACTGGGATAGTTGCATCAGAACGGCTGGTAATCGATTTTGAATCGGCCCATGCTGATGGCGAAGCTTCTGAGCAATTCATTGGAGAGAGAATGTTCTCGAGTGAAACATCGTTTGATGCAGCACTCCACAGAAATAAAAGACACAACTTTAGCAATCCTCCCATTGCTAACGCTGGATCAAAAACAGTTACAAAAACTGATGCAATGGAGAATAGGGCTATGGCAGAAGTCATCACTCTTGCAGAAGGCTGCACTGACACATTTGATCTTGTACAAGTAATGCAAAACCGAGTGACCGAAGAATGTCTTCCCATTTTTAATGTCAATGGAACCATGAGAAAGGGTCAGAAGTCAAAGCTGATTGAAAAACTAAAGTTTGTAGAACTTTCCATACAAGACCCATACATCGCATTGATTGACATGGGGTTTCTTTGGCGGCTAGCCACTCCATCTGTTGAAGATAAAGATACCAGGGAGAGAATGTCTTTACATGGGGAAATTATGCTAAAAAGTATTCTCCTTGACATGTGCTCGTCATCGAAATGCACACACTGTGGTGTTTGTTAACGACACTTACGATGTTCCAAACTTCACCAAGGACAGTGAACATGAACATAGATATGCGGGAGTTTCGAGAACATCTACATGAAGAAAGAAGACAGGATTCCTTCGACACGAGAATTTAACGAGATGTTCAAGAATTCCAAAAACAAAATACGACTTCAGCAATTTCTGAAGAAAGAATTCAGAGATATCGCACAGAAGAAAGTAAATGTACAGTTCCTTTACTCAGTAAGAGATAAGTGCTGGGATCTCTTATCTGACAAAGAAGACACAAGAAAAGTGGAGTTTGAGTGTCAACACCTGGAAGCCGACACAATACTGCTGTACATCTACTCTGCGATAAGGAAAGCAGGAGAAACAGATGTGGTTGTCATCGATGCTGAGGATACGATGTGGTTGTTCTTTCAGGATATGTTGCCCACAAGATAGATGGAGATTTAGGAATCAAACGAAAGTCATCAGTCTATGACAGTAAGTTTCTATGCTCAGATTACGACTCCAACATTATTCTACCGCTTCACATTTTCACAGGCTCAGATGCATCTACCGCATTCTTTGGTCATGGAAAGAAAACTGTTTTTGATACAGTGAAAACAAGTAATGAAGCACACACGTTGTTGAGACTTTGGGAAGCTCACTGCCCATGTCCGAAACAACTGTAGAAAGCATGACAGAGTTTACCGTGAAATATGTCTACAAAGACAAAGTCAGTAAAACCCTCGCGGAGGCGAGAGCGACAAAGTGGAAGAATATGAAGAAAAAATCCACTCTCAGAATCCCACCAGATATAGATTCACACCGTTTGAAGGTTGAGAGAGCCAACTATCAGGTCTACACATTATTGAGATACGATTTACCAGACGCTCCACCTTCCCACTTGGACATGGATGGCTAATGAATGGGGAAAAGTGTGAACCACTTCGTTATACCAAAACCAGCACTTCCCCAAACATTAAATGACATGATTGCTGGAAGTAAATCTGTTGAACAAGCAGATGATACATCCTCTGACATTTCAACGGACTCGGACGGTGAAGAGGATGATATGTTCACAGATATTTAGAAACCTGAACCACCCATTGCCTTTCTTAAGTACAACATTTTCAAGAATATGGCAGCCATCTTGGATTTTCAAACTTGTAAATTTGCTAATTTTAACAAAGTATACAATATAATTACATTGTCCTCTTCAAAAACAGAAATTTAGGCTTCAAAACGGAATTCACTGCTATTTATTAAGCATGTAATTGAATATTTTTGATGAAAAATGGTGGCCATCTTGGATTGTTCTGTCCTCTATGCAATTTTCATGTAAAATATTCTTTTGCAGATATTTTCTCTTCATGTTAGCAGAGTTCTAAACTAAAAAAACAACTTCAATTGGTCAAAAATAACCCTTCTGTAGCCGTTAATGAATAATTGGACTGAAAATGGCGGCCATCTTGGATTATTTCATCCTGTATGCATTTTTCAGACAAAATATTCTTTGCAGATACTTTCTGCTCATGGTAACAGAAGTTTTAGCCACAAAAACCAACTTCAATGATCAAAAGGAACCCACACATGGCCAATTCGACTGAAAATGGCGGCCATCTTGGATTTTGCCTCCTCACGGAAATTGCCAGCATTTTCGCGAGGGTCACCCCCGCTCATTTTTTTCGTAATTGAATGTAGATGTGGAAAATGTGTGTAGTCTACCCGTTTATACCCGCTTTGGACGAAGACAACGGAGTAACAAGGCAGCTGCCATGATAGTTCGATCTCTTTATTAAGACGATGTGAATATGAGTGTCTACGGGAATCAGGGGTTAGGAGGCGACGGCATCGCCGAGCTGTCGATTACACCACCCTGTAATGAACAATATTACACTCCCGTAATAGCAATTAGAACATGTATGTATAAAATAGCCACCAGCAAAAAGATTAGAAGTAAGGGGTAGACTGTCGGACTAACGGATTGCACGGTTGATATGGGCGATTCCATTTAGGATTAAATATTCATTCATAATCACAATTGTATGATTGATGTACAGCTGTACTATACGGTCTAGTGGTCATACACAGATAAACTGATTATATGTGTTAAACGGCTCATCGACATGTAAGTTCCTATAATGGGGCGTAATTAGAGTACGTATGATTAATTAGCATTGACAGAGGGTATTGCCTGTGGGGTAACCTTGTCATGGAGCCAACTTACCAAGCCATTGGACCTGAATGTTCTCGACCCTCGTTGTCGCCACGCTCGCTCGCCCTTTCACGCAGTGATGGGTGGACTCATGCTGGTGGTTACGTTGGTTACGGTGGTTAGACTGTAAATGGTTTACAGGACGTGAAAGAGACATGCAAAGTGGTAGAGAAATGTGCCCAATTAATCCGTAGTCAGAGAGCTTCATAATCCGCCATGTTGGAATATTTACATATAAACAAAAGCGAAACCCAGTTGTGAAACACCCCATTTAAAAACATGTCACAGTCAATACAACCATTGCAAACCTTAGACAAAACACAATATATGTCAATTCAATTATAGAACCGATATGCTTACCTAAGAAGTTGAAGAGAGATGTTGGCCGGTGGAAAAATGACTAAGAAGTGACCAGCTGTAAAAAACCCGTGCCAAGCATGTCAATAATTCGCTCACTGGGTATAAAGTTCAAAGTTCGAAAAGGACTTAGAATACGCAAAGAGTCAAAAATGGTCGAAATGTAATAAAGATAAATAGACCCGAAAATGGTCCGGCTACATGTGCTCAAACCTTTGTCTCAGATAATTGGTCACGGATCTGTGTTAATTTGCCTCTACTAATAGCGCGATATAGTCAGCACTTAGTTGTCGCGCCCGCTTGCGGATAGCGCGATATAGTCGGCACTTTGGCGTACGTACGTGTGTCCGGTTAAAGATTTTGGTTAAGTTGTTTGGTTAAGTTTTTTGGTTAAAGTTTTTGGTTAAGTTTTTTGGTTAAAGTTTTTGGTTAAAGTTTTTGGTTAACTTCTTTGGTTAAGTTTTTTGGTTAAAGTTTTTGGTTAAGTTTTTTGGTTAAAGTCTTTCGTTATACTATATCTCTGCAACTGCTTTGCCCATTACCTTCAAACTTCACATGGGTGTTTAGCGTCATCTATGTTTTCATTCTACCCCCCTCCTGTGCGGCCCTTGTGCCCAATGTCAACGTCAAATTACTTTGAAGTTTTTGGTTAAAGTTTTTTTCGCGCCCGCTTGCGGAAAGCGCGATATAGTCGGCACTTTGGCGTACGTACGTACGTGTGTCCGGTTATAGTTTTTGGTTAAGTTTTTTGCTTAAAGTTTTTCGTTATTCTATATCTTTTTTTTTTAGTGTCCATGCCTCGCCACAAGGCGCGACATGCAGGCCGCGGCCATCTAGTATTCAAGTACAAATGTGTTTAAAAACATAATGTATACATGTATATGTGTATACGTGTATACACTTAACATAAACTAATATTGTCTGCTGTGTTTCTTTTCAAATGTACAATCGGGTAAACATTATCGGAAATAAGAATGTAAACATTTCATTAACTGTTCATATATGTATGTACTTCGGTTCATTTTGTTGGTTGATTGTACATAATTTCTTATGTTTGAAAAGTTACTTTGTTTACTCAATGTACTGGTTGTATTAACTCGTATATTATATCTACTTCATCTGTTCATCCTTGGAAAAACTTCGGTGTTATGTTTGTTTGTATGACATTTCATACGATTGATAGTTATCTATAGTTTCATTTGTACCTGTTGTATGTAAATGTGTTCATTGTGTTGTTGATTTTATGAAATATCACACTTTTAGTTTAAACAATCTGGATATGTGTTGATCCATTATATTTACATGTACTTCGTATTCCGACAATGCGCCAAGTTTATATAAACAACTGGAACACTGCTGTTTGCAGTAATATTTGTTAATTTCATATGTTCAGCAATACGTGTATTTGCAATTAGTTTATTAACATTTACCTGAAGCCACAGAGTGCAAAATTATTTATTTTGATCGTATGTAATTTGATACAATCATGAATGGAAAAACTATTACATTTTATTGTATGAAATTTCATACGTTCGCAAATACTTGTTATTTGAGACTTAAAGTTTGGAATCCATTATGATTTTTTCAATCGTATGTAATTTCATACAATCATGAATGGGAAAACTGTCACTTTGACTATTTGATTGTATGAAATTTAATACGTTCGCAAGTGCTTGTTAACTGAAACTCAACGTTTTAGAATCCAGTACTATTTATTATGTTTGTATGAAATTTCATGCAATCACCAATGGAAAAACTGTCACTTTGACTGTGTTTGATTGTGTGAAATTTCATACATTCACAAATACTTGTTATTTGAGACTTAAAGTTTGGAATCTATTATGATATTTTCGATCATATGTAATTTCATACAATTGTCACTTTGACTGAATTTGATTGTATGAAATTTCATACGTTCGCAAAATACTTATTATTTGAGACTTAAAGTTTGGAATCGGTAATGATTGTTTTGATCGTATGCAATTCCATACAATCATCAATGGAAAAACTGTTATTTATTTCGATCGTATGTAATTTCATACAATCACCAATAATGGAAAAAACTGTCTCATTGACCCGTTTTTGATTGTATGAAATTTCATACGTTCGCAAATGTGTGTTTTCTGAGACTTAGTTAAAGCTGTATATAGTCAAGTATTATTTATTTCGATCGTATGTAATTTCATACAAACACCAATAATGGAAAAACTGTCTCATTGACTGTTTTTGATTGTATGAAATTTCATACGTTCACAAATTTTTGTTTTCTGAGACTTAGTTAAAGCTGTATATTGTCCAGTATTATTTATTTCGATCGTATGTAATTTCATACAATCACCAATAATGGAAAAACTCATTGACTATTTTTGATTGTATGAAATTTCATACGTTCGCAAATATTTGTTTTCTGAGACTTAGTTAAAGCTGTATATAGTCAAGTATTATTTATTTTGATCGTAATTTCAAATAATCACCAATGATGGAAAAGCGATCAATGAGTTTGATTGTATGAAATTGCATACGTTCGCAAATGTTTTGTGTTGATTGTATGAAACTGTATTATTTATTAAAAGAATACAACATTGGCATGACTTGTTGTGTATATATTCAGATAATGGTACTCATTCAAACCAAAACTATGTACATGGTTGGGTCTGATTTGAAAATATGGTCATCTCGTAATGTATGATATTTCATACAATCGTAAAAAAAATGTACCAATAATGGAATTTGGTTGTATCCAAAACACTGATTTACGCTGTATAGAAGGGAATTTTCGAAAATATGGTCTTTACGAATGTATGATATTTCATACAATCGAAAAAAAAATGTACCAATAATGGAATTTGGTTGTATCCAAAACGCTGATCTATGCTGTATAAAAGGGAATTTTTGAGAAAATCCCTTTTTATTTGGGAAAGCGTTCGTGACGGCAAGCTATAAATATTATGCCGGCAAACTATACAAAAGACGAGATATCTGAGCATTTCTCTCATCAATCTCAAGATAAATTTCAACCTGTAATCTTTCCGATTTGATGTACAGCCTATGTTACTGTACACGTTACTCAGGTAAAGCCATATCTACTCGCATAGTAGGTGACTAGACACCAGGGACAAAACACTCACGTAACTCGTGTTAATGGATTTGAAGCTATTAACAGAGTACAGTAGTGTATATATATAATAATTATGAGTTATGTGGTTTGCCAGGTAAAAGTGATACACTGTGCGATTTTCTGTGTATGAAGCTGTGAATTACGTCACTGCTCGCGGGGTTTCCCCTATAGATGATGCAATACGGACAAGTTAAATTAAGCATGGAATTTCCTCGACTTGCTGTTTACATCGAAAGCAGACATGCTAATGCGAAATAGTTATGACCAACGACGATTTGTGACTGTCTTCGTACAATATTGATTGATGCATCTCTACTGATTTTTAATGGAATGCGTCTACGGACGTACCATCTGAGACACAGTCACTTAACCAAAATTACCTTATTTTGAGTCATGTTGTTAATATATCTGCTTTATATATATATTCATAAGTCAGGACTGCATTTTTTGATTAATTTCAATTACTGATGTCAGTGCTGGCTGCCGAATTGGACTTCTTAGTCAATTTATGTTCAGTATTTACAGTTGTACTGTCTGAATATTTTCACGCAGATTTTCATTAAAATGCTACATAAGCGTATTATATCTCGCACACAAATTGTACATCTGTATTGCAAGTAAGTATCAATTGTTTGCGTTGCTAGCTCGCAGCAACCAATATTTCCATTGAAAATATGGAACACTTGAGAAAACAAATTATCATTAAAGGCACAGTACGGCTCAAGTCGCCGAATTTGGCCTATTGGGTTTTCCCATGAATAAATCGAACAGTTTTCCATTTAGACACCCTTCCAAACTGTGTGCAGTCATTTTGTTACAATAAAGACTTTGTAGCCGATAACAATATCAATATTTGTTGATCAACAAACAGCAGGTGCGTGTTTCAGTACCCCGAGCTATTTTCCGAAAGCCACTGGATAACTCCGTGACCAATCCCGATTCGCTCTGGTAATTTATCTGTAGTACTGTTTGTAACCACCGTATATATGCACAACTTGATGACGTATTACACATATCGCATTCCGGAAGCATTTTGACATTTTTGTAAATAAAATAAATATTGGAAAATATCTCCTCGGATCACCTAACGACGACCGGCATTACTAGTAGGTGTGTTAACTGCACAAATAGGGTGTTGACTTCACTTTCTGATGCAAAGGTCCCCTTTGGTATGGAAGTTCCCTAAGACAATAGAAAACTTTTTATCCAAAGACACACGCTCTATCTCATTTTCAACTCCCGGTATCCATGGAAATCCATGATTGCCGCCGTGAATATAGGTAAAATCTTAAAATTGGCATAACTTGGTACCTGATCATACTAAAAACATGATGTTGGTGTGTATTTCAATGTACAGGCACGCACATAAATAAAAACAATTGTTCAACAATATCCGTTCATCAAAACATGACCGAAATTCAAAATGGCCCCATTTTTCGATAAAATAAGTCTAAATTGAACGTAAATATTGACTGAAATATGCTAACGCCATGAAATTTGTCTCCACTAACATGCAATGGATATCGTGTGATGTATACACAAATCACGATACAGTGAAACCAGATTGTTAAATCAAAGATGGCCGCCGTTTGTCGTTCTGCATTAACTAAATATTCTGTAACAGTTTGCATATGCAGCAAAACGATGTTATTACGGAGGAATTTGTGTTCTTATTCTTGAAAGCACCTATCATGTTTAGTTTCTATTTAAATGAATAATAACAAAGGAAACACACACTAATCAGTTAGTAAACTTTATAAAACATAATTTGTATTTACCTGTATTTATTTTTCGATGTGCAATGGTAATACTTTATAATCTGTGACGCATTTAATTAGTACAAATAATTAAAAAAATAGCATGCCTCATTTGCATATGAAAATAGCCTGATACCACCGCGCGTCACTATCAGTGAAATTAAATATTACTACATGTAAATGAGGCACTCATAAGTTTTATAACTGGTGGAATAGTGATACAAGTATACACTTATTTATTCCCGGAAATACCATTTTGTGCCTACGGAGCGGGCATGTACCTTTAAACCAGTCTAATACGGAATAACTACACAACTTGATAATTTGATAAAACAAGAATTCCGCCATGAAAGGTATGTCGTGCCTGTCGAGGCATTTGACTGTACATAATATGAGCATGGGCATGTGCTAAAGTAAGCATCACAACACCATCAGAGAAAAGCATTACATGCTTTAAACACGAAAAAGGTCAACTAGTGAGTGTGTTCCAAATGCTCACATGTATCGAGTTTCAAATATTGAAGCACTACGTAATCAGTAATGTTTTAGTTATAGCATGATAAAGAAACTTGTACAAACGTTTTGACATAAAAACTTATTGACTGATTGGAATTTAACGGCCTATCAACAGCTAAGGTCATTTATTATAAGGCCGGGCCAACGTGCTTTTAAACTTACTGCATTCAGGGGTGGCGGGGGGTCCCAAAATCAGGACGGAATATTTGCATCGAAAAAATATAATATATTGAGCCCTAAATTTAGTACAACCTGACCTGGTTCCAGGTCCATAAATAATAATTTCCACGAATAATCATAATACTCACAGAAGGGGTATAACCCGCTGAAACTGTCACATACAAGAATGCCAACGACGTACGTGAGGGCCAAACCAGGTATCCGGTCGGGATTCCCGTAAGGTTGAGAACCCCGATCGTTAAATTATTTCATCGCATAATCCCACCTGCGACCCACTTTTGACGTAAAGTGTTTCCACATATACATGAAGGCCAAACGATGAAGGTTATCTTAATGACGACATAAGTGTGTTCCAAATGCGTACATGTATCGGGTGTCCCAAGTGTCTATGAAGCAATCCACCAAGTAATATAAAAGTTATATGTTGATGAAGAAACTTGTACACGTTTTGACGTAAATAAATGCCTACGTGTTTCCACAACAGTGTGAATGTCAAATGGGCAAGGTCATGCATATGGGTGCACGAGTGTATTCCAAATGCTTATGTGTATCAAGTGTCCAAACATTGAAGCAATCCATCAAGTAATATTAAAGTTATATGCCGATAAAGAAACGTGTACAAAGTGTTTGACGCAAAAATGGTTATGTGTTTCCGCAAAAATGTGAAGGTTAAAAAGGTGAAGGTCATGTTAATTGGGGCATGAGTGTGTTCGAAATGCTCACATGTATAAAGTGTCCAAATACGGAAGCAATCCATAAAGTAATATTAAAGATATATATGATGATGTAGAAAGTTGTACAAACTTTTTGACACACAAAAATGGCTAAGTGTTTCCGCAAAAATATGAAGGAAAAAAGGCCAAGGTCATGTTAATTGGGACACGAGTGTGTTTCAAAAGCTCACATGTATCAAGTGTCCACATATTGAAGCAATCCGTCAAGTAATTATTAAATTTATATAGTAATGAAGAAACTTGTACAAACTTTTTGACATTTGTTGACGCAGACGACGGACGGAAAAGAGGCGACTATAGTTCTGCTAAAGCAGGCGCAACAAAAACTGCACATTTCCCATGTGTTATATGTTACCTTATAACCAGATAACACAGTATTTATTGCATTTTCAGTACAGTCTGGTGAGGGTCTACACTGTTCACAATTTCATCAGTGATTCATTTTGCATTCAGCAAACACTGAATGATGTTTAGGCTGTATCATCTGCGTCTGATCAGGATTTCTAAATTGAACAGGAATTAATAATGAAGTAAATCTGGCGTTGTCTAATGTCATGATTTGTAATTTATTTAATGGTCTTTAACGGCCTGCCAACAGCTAATATAAGGCCAGTTTAGGCCGGGCTAACATGGTATAATCCCAAATTTCACATGTTGTCATTGTGAAGAAAATCCCAAATCAGAACTAAATATGTACTAACAAACATATATTTATATTCAGCCCAGACCTGGTGCCAGGTTCTCAACACACCAGAGTCATTTAGCCCCACTACCTAAAGGTAATACTATTAGTATTACTTCTTACTACTTTTATAATGGGTATAACCGGATTCAACTATCAAGTAACGAGGAAGCAACACATGCACCTGGGGACTAAACCAGGGATATCAGAATTCCGTTAAGGATGAAACAAATTGTTAAATTTACCCTGCGCATGTTATTAACAAACCGCCTATTCCATGAACTGCAATGAAGCTGTCCATTAATTATAACCCTGCGATACGACTACATAATACTTATTACCAAAGATCATTATCAAATTACATTGTACTTGCAAAGGTACTGCATTTTACGATGATTTTTCTATATAGCTGTGACCCTGATCATGACATTTAACGTTGGTATATATATGATACCAAAGTAAACTGGAAAAGGTGGCATCACGTATCGGTTTATGGCGAAAGGTTGAAGAGTTTTATTTTTATATCCAACGGTGAACATCTTGATAGCCATCTTAGTTTTCTCAAATGCTGAATGATGTCCTCCTGAACAACCACATCGTACATTGACGGGAGTGCACGTTGTAAGAGGGAGCACTGCATATTTCACACGCAGGTTGAAGTAACGGACCAATGTCTATAACTACTATATATCGAAGCGTCCTGGTGTCAATGCTAAAATAGTTGTTATCTCCAAATTAGGAGATAATATCTCCTAATTCCTAATTAGGGTTTACTATCTTATAATTAGGACTTACTATCTCCTAATTAGGACTTACTACCTGTGTCAATGCGTTCAATTTAGACGTTTTTTTATTGAAAAATGGCGGCCATTTTGAATTTCGGTCATGTTTTCTTTGACGGATATTGTTGACAATTAATTTATTGATTTCTGTGCATGCCAGTACATTGGAATAGACACCAAAATCAAGTTTTTAGCATGATCAGGTACCAAGTTAGGCCAATTTTAAGATTTGACCTATATTCACGGCGGCCATCTTGGATTTCCATGGATACCGGGAGCTGAAAATGAGATAGAGCGTGTGTCTTTGGATAAAACGTTTTATATTGTCCCAGGGAACTTCCATCCCAAAGGGCATGTTTGCATCAGAAAGTGAAGTAAAAAGTCAATTAACACACCTACTATATTGTGTAATCAGGTAATTTTATGTTCCGCTTCACATCCTCGGACACATACGAAAGTGCATTCGTTTATTTCACATACAACTACTGTTTTATGGTGTCAGGGTCATTTCGCACCCATACCATTTCGTTCCGTGTTTGGTCAATTCGTACCCATAGGCGCATGTTTTCCGGTAATTTCGTAAATATACATGTAGGTACGAATCGATCATACTGTTTGGTCATTTCGTCCGCATTCTTGTTTAATTTTTTATATATTCACATATATATTTGGGATTATATTTGCATATTTTAAATTTGTTTTGATGACAAAGCTGGGTCATAACCTGAGGTAAAATGAAATGAATGTTATAATTTAATCCTTTCACCCATAAGTAACTGGAAATTGGAATGGATTGTTGGACCAATCCAATTGTCATCAAATTACTACCGTAGTCCATTTATGAAAAGGGGATATTTTTGTTGTCAACAAATAAGAAATTATTTGCAAAAAGTGCAGATCCTGATGTGCCGGCTTGTGATGGATTTTTATATGTTGATTTCCGGATCAATCCAATCGCCATGCACAAAATGGTTTTCAGACTAGTCCATTTATGAAAATGTGATAATTTTGTTGTAAAAAATAAGAAAATTATTTGCAAAAAGTGTAGATCCTGATGAGCCGGCTCGTGATGGATTTTTGTATGTTAATTTCCGAACCAATCCAATCGCCACAAAATTGTTTTGAGACTAGTCCATTTATGAAAAGGGGATATTTTTGTTGTCAAAATAAAATTTATTTTTGCAAAAAGTGCAGATTCTGATGAACCGGCTTGTGATGGATTTTTATATGTTGATTTCCGGACCAAATCAATCGCCACAAAATGGTTTTCAGACTAGTCCATTTATGAAAAAGGGATATTTTTGTTGTAAAAAATAAGAAAATTATTTGCAAAAAGTGCAGATCCTGATGAGCCGGCTCGTGATGGATTTTTATATGTTGATTTCCGAACCAATCCAATCACCATGCAGAAAATGGTTTTCAGACTAGTCCATTTATGAAAATGGGATATTTTTGTTGCAAAACATAAGAAAATTATTTGCAAAAAGTGCAGATCCTGATGAGCCGACTCGTGATGGATTTGTATATGTTGATTTCCAGACCAATTCAATCGCCACAAAATTGTTTTCAGACTAGTCCATTTATGAAAAGGGGATATTTTGTTGTCAAAAATAAGAAAATTATTTGCAAAAAGTGCAGATCCTGATGAGCCGGTCGTGATGGATTTTTATATGTCGATTTCCGAACCAATCCAATCGCGACAAAATGGTTTTCAGACTAGTCCATTTATGAAAAGGGGATATTTTTGTTGTCAAAAATAAGAAAATTATTTGCAAAAAGTGCAGATCCTGATGAGACGGCTCATCACGAGCCGGCTCATTTTGATCTACACCATTTGGCAATGCCACTATACAGGTAGTGTTGAAACGGTTAAATAGATGTTAGTTGGCCAGCTAACAGAGAATTAGCATTAGCAATCTACTCGTATCGTGATGTACATATGTAGCTGTGACTGGAGAAATGGGGATTAGTCGATTTGTGGCCAGTGTAGCCCCTGATCAAATAGAACACTTGTGTAGCCTGATAGCGATCTATATTGCATGCTACCCAGTGATTTACCATATTTCTTGTAGCTCGTTTCTTTATCAGACTTCCAGATGTCTCGTGATATAAATGGTAGTTGAATAAACTCTGCATATTGCTTGTTAGACGCACGACGGGTGTTTCATTAATGGAATGACAAACAGTCCAGTTCCTGATCAGACTGCGGATGCACATGCTGATCTGGATATACACTGGTCGAAAGACCCATAAGCCCCATTTCTCCAGTCACATATATATGTTTGACACTAAAAAGTATTTGGGGTTAATTACTTGTATTTTGTAATCTGGTGAAGTAATCAGATATTTTGATGCATACATGTATCTGTTGATGTAATTTTATTATATTTTGTGTTGTTAATTAATTGGCAATTAACCTGAGGTACGAAATAGCGATTCCCGGGCGATGGAACAGGACCCACCACTTTCATAGGATTTATATACAATGTACATGTATGGGCCACCAAATGGCCAACCGTCATCAATAGCTTCCTTACATTTATCAGGGATCCAGATAAGGAATTAGTAATTGAGTATTTTCATTCCATCATTTCTGAAGCAATTGGGTGTTTCAAAATTTTAATTGGGTAAAATAAAATCACACTACTGTTTACACATCAACAGGCAGCAAGAATAAGAAAAATATGTTATATTTGTGGTCTGTTTATTGTTTTCTGCAGCATGCTACATGTACCACAGAATTGTAATTGCTTTTTGATACTCGCTACTTCTGATTTCAATTGGGTTTTGGGCAATTTTAATTGGGTATTTAAGCAAATACGCAGCTTATCTGGAGCCCTGATTGATATATAACCGCTCCGTGTAATTTAGGTGACATTGACCTACTTTCGCGAAATACAAGTCACATCCGTCAAGTTGTACACATCTCCTGATGTGTTAGTCGGATATAGGTCACATCCATCAAAACTTGGACGTACTCCCTATTTCGCATATATCCGGATACGTTTGTTGGATATATGCCAAACTTCATCAATATATTTTGTCTCACTCATGCTAGATTGGCGGTAAACAATTTAAAATTAGTAGCCGAAATTAACTGTCACAGTAAAATACTAAAATAAACAATACTATTTTATATTACGTGTAGCTCCACTATTTGTAAGAGTATAATTTATGACATATCAGTAGCAAGAATGGCCATCTGAATGATTTCTGAAATATTGCGACCATCCTAGCTCATGATACTGGAAAGTGAGACAGCGGTCACACTTCTGGTGTCGTCTTCATAAACAATTTTTGACAAAGTCCAAATTTCACATATCTCTTGATCTGTTTGGCGGATAATTACCAAAGTTCATCAATAGTTTATCACATTGATAGCTATCCATCCGGTGTCAGAACCTTAATCATGACCATACTTTCATCAATAACAGTGTATTTCGACTGACCTTGACCATGGTCACCGTATCAACAACTTTCGACATAACAAATGTGTTGTTTTTTCTTCTTCAGGAAAACAGCAATGCATCAAGCTTGGACTCGAACTGGGCCATGTGAACACCGGATTGTCCACTGTGCATCTGGATCGATCGATATCAACAATCAGCAGGGAGGGTGAAGAAGAGAAGACACCATGTACACAAGACCCTTGGCTAGATAGAGAACAGCCGACAGACAATTATTTTATGACCAGTGTTTACAGACTTTATGCAGTTAATTTGGCTACCAGTATAGATGTGAATATGTTTGTTCAAACACAGTGGGTTTAGTTTGTCACAGGCACCTGCTATTGGGATGGGGTGCACTGAATCAGGAAGGGAAAACCCTCCAATTCAGACAATACACTTTTTTTTTACATTCGCGATTTTGACGCGATTAAGCACAGCTATCCCGGAAAATTGATAAGCAAACCGGCCATAGCCCCCTTTTTGCTGGAAATAAGGAATGATGGTGTTCACTCCGATATGCCCCAAAATCAATCAATCAGTCAGGAAAACTTGAAGTTTATACCCTAGTGCACCCCATCTGTCCTTAATTCCAGCCAAATGTATATGTAGACTTTCTCGAAATAACTCCTAAATGGCTGAATCTACGGGGACTAGAACATCGACAGGTGTTGCTGATCAATTTTCCGGGGTACCTGCGCACAATTGCGTTAAAATGTTCTTACCTGATACAGTGCATCACATCCAAATAGCAGTTGCATGTGGCGTACTATACCCACCGTGTAAAAGAATGCTAGACATTCCATTGTTAATTAACATAGGTTGGTGCTACTAGTAGCTGCAGAAACCATTTTGTTACTGTAACTGTTACAGTGATTTGGCTACTAATATTTCGGAATTTGGCTACTGAAAGGTTATGATTGGAAAAAGTAGTTTTGCAAATATTGGAGCTACTGGTATTGTAAAATTTTGTTCAAGGTAACCTTTAATTTAGACTATTTAAATTTCATAATCCTTGCGCTAACCTAGAGTTATAACAAACAGTGTATACCCGGATCAGCCTGCTCGACTGTGACTGGTGATCTCAGTCTACTACATCTATCACACGGTCAGCACATGTCATCTCAAAAACTATTCATTTTTCAGCATTATACTGATGACAACCAGTATACTTAAATACATGTAGATATATGTACATGAATATAATGAGACACAGACTATAACAGTTGCTGCTGCTTTTATTTTCCTCATTTAAATGATTGTACAGTCATGTAATGTTGAGCCTACACACTGTAGCACATATGATAAATCTTACATTAAAGGTACTGTGTCTCGGATAGATTCAGTGGAGGGCACATTTAGTGTTGCCCTTGTCCGTCCGTCCCCAACCTTGTAACTCGTAAAACTTTTAAACAGTAATAGCTACATACATGAAACTTGGTATGTAGCTTTCTTATGAGTAGGTGCACAAAGTTTATTTTGATGCTTTCGACCCCCGGGTCATGGATTATCTCCCCTATTTTCGACTTAGAATTTTGCCTCGTTTTACAGACGACTTGGACATATAATTTGGTTCCAGATTTACGATATAAATTAACCTATTTTGTCCTAATCTGTTTCATCACATTCTACGCATATCAGAGACCCAGTGCCTTCAATGCACCCGTTACAGATATTTTGTGAACAGTTCAGAAATTATCCGTAAAAACACGAAAATCAGACTGATATGATGCATCTAAAATCTACATGTGCTGTTTTTTTTAATTATGCAGATAACCATTACGATATCAGATAACACTACTTGTATCTGACCAGGCTACTCATTGTTCACAACTTCCAAGTGTGGGTTATTGGGAATATTACGGCATGAGCTACCGGCTGAGAAAAGGAACCCTATAACATGTGCAATCAGCATGGTGAGTGCATATATCTGATCATGACCTACGTTGTTTGAATTACTGTCATCAGCAAAACAATTATATTTTATACTGCGAAGTGGACCTCTATCTACAATTGTTGGACATGTTGTCGGGTCCATTTTCTCGGCTGGGGGCTATATGTGGCTGTGACTGTAGAAATGGGGCTTATGGGATTTGTGACCAGTGTAGCTCCTGATCCAATAGCACACTCTGATAGCCTGGTGGTCTACATAGCTTGGTAGAAGCATGACATGTGTATTATTCACGGAATGGCGAACAGTGCAGATCCTGATCAGACAGTGTAGTCTGATCTGGAGCTATAGTGGTCGCAAAATATATAAGCCCTATTTCTCCAGTCACAGCCACATATGTGATCTGTGTGAATGTTACATTATTTCTTTGTAATGATAGTTTTTATCCTTTTGTTATGTATAAGCTTACAAAAGCCATGACATAACCATTTGCCCTTTCAGGGTATAGTGTCACGTGATTTCAGAATGACCCTAGATAATGGGTGATGTCGTTTGTACAGTAGATTTTCTTTACAATGTAATAAACCAATAATATTCACACGAAAAATAGAGTACATTTTATTTTGATATTTCTTGATACTTGATTGTGGAGTCCGGTGATACCCATTATAAAAGTAAGAAGATTAGTACTACTCCTTTTACTTTTAGGAAGTGGAGCTAAATTATTCTGGTGAGCTGAGGATATATATGTGTACATATTCAATTCGAGAACACAACTATGAGAACTGCCCTGATCAAACGGCATTGTGGCAAGTGTAGATCCTAATCATTATACACAGCAGTAATAAGCATATGCTCAACAGTCAGAATAGCGACAAGTGCGACAAATGCGGGGGGGGGGATGCTGGTCACTAATGTTGTTAGGTGAATTTTCACCGCTGGGGTGAGGGGACATGCATTGTATATGATGTACATAAACAACTTACTTGTATAAGTAAGTTGAGGAACCGTTCTATACCTGATCATGTTTGATTCAAAGATAATTGCTTCGTAAATACATTTACATTTACTCTTTGTTATTAGAGACTATGGCAATAATGCAGTGCAGCTTCATATCGTGAGAGTATATCTGGCCCATGTGTATTTACCTATATCACAGTACAGTGTCTAGGAAAAGTGTACACGTTAGTTTATGTACATTTTGAGAATGTTGGCAAAAGTACACCAACATCTCACTTGAAGTACATCTTGGTGTAGTATAATTTATAGGAGTCCGTTGTCCTGGCTTTTCTATGCATGATTGGCCACATTATATCATATGTTATACTTCTCATTGTCAGTTCTTTGTCAAATGCCGGAAGACGTGAGTGAAACTAGCTGATGGCTGGCACACACATAAAGATGGCCGACTTGGCCACTCCATGTGCCGCATATGATACAGTAAGGAGGCAGTGTTCATATATACATTGTATGTTAAACATATATTCCATCACTTTTGCGAAGCAATTTTTTTAATCATATGATGATCAGGGGTCCCATAATTATGTCCTCATCATGACATTAGTGTCTTGCAACTCGAAACTCCATGTTCTCGACTTGAAACTCGAGAATATTAACTTAAAGCTTTCAACTGGAAACTCAAGAATTCTGACTCGAAAGTCAAGAATGTCAACTTTCCTTAGCCTTTTGACATTCATAAAACAACAGTGAAAGTGAAAGGGTTACCGTCCCAGCAATAGCTAAGGTCATATAGAGACAGGACAACAGTTTAAAGTCTCATAAGACAGACCAGTGGGAAGGAAATACTATGCAAGTATTGTTGGATGCCCTAGGCAAGGTTTGAACCCACAACCTCCGGATTGGTGTCAGGTGTTCTAAACCCTATACCACAACCCATCCCTCATTTGACCTTGAAGACAGGTGAATAATGGGCGGGCGATAGAAAACTTTAATGCAAATTTTGCCAAAACTTGACATTGACATCAATTGGCCATTTAAGCCACATGAGTGGTGAAAGAGAATGGGTTTTATGTCCCAGCAACAGCCACTGTCATGTAGGAATGGTAGCTCGGTTTCAAATCTCATCTGGTGGGCGGCTGGTCGGGAGCATGGGAAGTGTAAATGTAACGACGGGTTCATCCTTGGGCGTATGTAAAGGATACATTTAACAATGGGTTTCATCCTTACCAGAATCCCGATATCCCTGGTTTGACCCGCAGGTACACTTTTGATACATGAGAGTTGAATCCGGTTATACCATTATAAAAGTAATAATGTTAGTACTAGTCATATTGCTTTTGGGGAGTGGGTTCAAGTGACTGGTGTGACGAGTACCTGGCATCAGGTCAGGTTATTCTACATGTAATTTCAGGACTGTGTTATACATTTGTCTTTAAATATTTAGTTTATGATTTTTGGATTTACCCCCATCACAACAAGTCTTTAACCTGGCCTAAAATGCCCATATCTGTTAACAGGCCGCTAAACTCCATTAATTAAACTGGCAAGTATTCCTGTCCGATTTCCCACTTCCCAATAAACTCCATTAATTAAACAGGCAATTAGTCCTGTCCTATTTCACACGTCCCAAGGACATCAAAGGGAAACGGACTTCTGCGGAGTTGAGGGTTATGGCTTGTGAAGAAACTCAACACCAGTTAAAACTTGACTGTACACATCATTAGGTCGATGACACTATGTTGACACCTCAGCGGCACTAAATAATCCTGCAAATACACAAGAACAACATTTGATATTTCTTTGCCAGTAGTAACCATTATGATTACAACATGCACATTTTCAAGATCCCCTGACTGGCAGCCTTGATAATAATAATATGAGCCTTCAGTGACCTTGACATTGTCGAAAGGCATGTAGCGGTAATACATGTTAGTAACACCTTTCATTTTCTTAAATAGCTTTTGAACCACTTTGTCGATTTTAATAATATTTGGCTATAACGTGTGTCTAGGTATAGTAATTGGTTTTGCAAGCACCACACGTATGAAGACACAAAGTCACGGTCACTGAGAACTCGGGGGGGGGGGAGGCAAACTGGCTACAAATGCCATAAGCCCCAATCCTCCAACCATACATATATATCAAGTGTCAGACTGGTCACAAATGCCATAAGCCCCAATCCTCCAGCCACATATAGAGACCAGGAGCCAGATAGGCCACAATTCATATAAGCCACATTCACAAAGGCCACATACATGTACAGAGATCAGGAGTCAGACTATTTCCATAAGCGCCAATTCTCCAGCCACAGTGACATATAGAGATCATCACTGGCCAGACTTGCCATAAGCATGATAAGCACCAATAATTCTGCAGTGACATATAGAGACCATGAGTCAGACTGGCCACAATTGCCATAAGCCGTAATTTTCCAGCCACATACATGTATAGAGATGAGGAGTCAGACTGGCCACAATTTCCATAAGTCGTAATTTTCCAGCTACATATAGATATCAGGAGTCAGGCTGGCCACAATTGCCAGAAACCCCAATCCTCCAACCACATGTAGAGATCAGATTCAATCTTCCAGCCACATATACAGATCATGAGTCAGACTGTCAATCTTCCAGTCACACAAATGACATAAGCTTCAATCCTCCAGCCACATATCAAGGTTGGTAGCCGATTTCACCAACATTGCTAAGTAAACTTATCTACACTGAGCACTTTGTGGGAATAATTATTATTTGTACTGAAATGCATTATTTCATATATAACAACTAACTTTGTACTGTACTTGATTATTAAAATTATGCAGAAGTACATGTATTATACTGTATTTATTCCATTATTATTAAATAACAAAATTAATTTATGCATCATTTCAAAATTGCTCCCTCAAAGTACACTTAGCAAGATAAATGTAGTTCGTGATTTTGATGAAATCAGCTACAAGAGTCAGACTGCCCACATATGCCATAAGTGCATTGCTATCACTAATATAATCCCCTGGCTGGCAGCTTCGATAATACAAGGTGATCGCTGGCGAGAAACAAATCACCTGATGACGTTTCAAAAACAAGGCGAACGCCAGGAAGTGTCTCGCCCACTAAACAAGGCAATCACCACAAAGGTCAAGATCGGTGAAGATGAAGAATTCCAAAATTATTCATATAAAGTTCAAGGTCACACAATGACACTGGGTGAATATGTGAGGAAGCTATTGATAAAATTTGGTAATGATCCATTAAAGTTAAGAATCTACTGATGAGGGGGTATTCAATATTTGGACGAACGTCCAAAATTATTGACACAAAGGTGAAGGTCACCTGTGAGGAAGTTAGTGATGAATCTTGCTAGTTAATGATCTGACTAACGGATTGAGAGATATGCACATTTGTTTTACTTAGGTCCAAAATGTTGTTTTTTTGGACGACGGAATTGCAACTACTAGGTCTTATTTTCAACTTTCGTGGGCGAGATTAAAAGTGGTTTTCTGGTAAGAAATTGCATTGAAATCAACGCTATTATTCTGCTGTCTACATTGATAAATTGAAAAAAACAGGATGGGGGTGGGGCATTTGTTAGTATAATCAACTTACCCTTCCAAGAACTTCAATGACTGCTACATCCCGGACAGAGTTACGAACAAACTGATTGTTGATGGCGCCGACCGTCGATTGTATCATGGAGTGGGACTGTCACTGCACACAACTTCACAAAGACTGAAAGAGTTCACAATACCTGGTTATACCATTTGCTATAGCTGCGCATTTTTCGCTTTATATGCAATAGGTTGCACTATATCGCAACACCACAGTCAACGGTATAAATTATGCGAAATAGCGTTTCACTAAAATATAGCAATAATCTGCAGGGCATTGACATTCATAGCTATATAGTTACTGAGAGACAAATGTACAATATGAGAAAAAAATATTATCATGAACTTGTCGAAAATCTAAATAAATGTTGTGCATCGATTAATCGTAAGGAAGCTACATACCAAGTTACGACATGCAAACCAAAATTGGAAAATTCTAAGTCAAAAAGGGGGAGATAATCCATGACCCCGGGGTCAAATAAAAAATCGAAATAAACTTTGTGCATCTACTCATCAGAAGGAAGATACATACCAAAAGGGGGAGATAATCCATGACCCCGGGGTCAAATAAAAAATCGAAATAAATGTTGCGCATCAGAAGCAAGCTACATACCAAGTTCCAGGTGTGTAGCTAGTACAATTTTAAAAAAATATAAGTTGAAAAGGGGGAGATAATCCATGACCCCGGGGTCAAATAAAATATCAAAATAAATTTTGCGCATCGACTCGTCATGAGGAAGCTACATACCAAGTTTCAGGTATGTACATAGTACGGTTTAAAAGTTTTACGACTTGCAAGCCAAATTTGGAAAATTCTAAGTGGAAAAGGGGGTGATAATACATGAACCCTGGGTTGAATAAAAAATCTAAATAAACTTTGCGCATCTACACAACATAAGGAAGCTACATACCTAGTTTCAGGTGTGTAGCTAGTACAATTTAAAAGTTTTACGACATACAAGCCAACATTGGAAAATTCTAAGTCGAAAGAGGCAGATAATCCATGACCCGAGGGACAAATAAAAAATGGAAATAAACTCTGTGCATCTACATACCAAAAGGTGGTGATACTCCATGACCCCGGGGTCGAATTAAAAATCAAAATAAACTTTGCGCAGCTACACATAAGGAAGCTACATACCAAGTTTCAGGTATGTACATAGTACGGTTTAAAAGTTTTACGACTTGCAAGCCAAATTTGGAAAATTCTAAGTGGAAAAGGGGGTGATAATACATGAACCCTGGGTTGAATAAATCTAAATAAACTTTGCGCATCTACACAACATAAGGAAGCTACATACCAAGTTTCAGGTGTGCAGCTAGTACAATTTAAAAGTTTTACGACATACAAGCCAACATTGGAAAATTCTAAGTCGAAAGAGGCAGATAATCCATGACCCGAGGGACAAATAAAAAATAAAAAATGGAAATAAACTCTGTGCATCTACATACCAAAAGGTGGTGATACTCCATGACCCAGGGGTCGAATTAAAAATCAAAATAAACTTTGCGCAGCTACACATAAGGAAGCTACATACCAAGTTCCAAGCGTGTAGCTAGTACAATTTAAAAGTTTTACGACTTGCAAGCCAGAATTGGAAAATTCTAAGTCGAAAGGGGGAGATTATCCATGACCCGGGGCTCAAATAAAAAATGGAAATAAACTATGTGCATCTACTAATCATAAGGAAGTTACATAACAAGTTTCAGGTCTGTAGCTATTATGATTTAAACGTCTTGCGACCTACAAGCCAAAATTGAAAAATTCTAAGTCAAAAACGGGGAGAAAATCCATGACCCGGTGGGTCGAATAAAAAATCGAAATAAATGTTGCGCATCGACTCATCAGAAGCAAGCTACATACCAAGTTTCAGGTGTGTAGCTAGTCCAATTTAAAAACATTACGACTTACAAGCCAAAATTGGAAAATTCTAAGTTGAAATGGGAGAGATAATCCTTGACCCCGGGGTCAAATAAAATATCAATATAAATGTTGCACATCGACTAATCATAAGGAAGCTACATACCAAGTTTCAAGTATGTAGTTAGTACGGTTTAAAAGTTTTACGACTTGCAAGCCAAATTTGGAAAATTCTAAGTGGAAAAGGGGGCGATAATCCATGACCCCTGGATCGAATCAAAAATCTAAATAAACTTTACGCATCTACACATCATAAGGAAGCTACATACCAAGTTTCAGGTTTGTAGCTAGTACAATTTAAATGTTTTACGACTTACAAGCCAACATTGGAAAATTTTAAGTCGAAAGAGGCAGATAATAAATGACCCGATGGTCAAATAAAAAATGGAAATAAACTTCGCGCATCTACTCATCATAAGGAAGCTACATACCAAGTTTCAGGTCTATAGCTATTATGGTTTCAAAGTTTTACGGGTTACAAATCAAAATTGGAAAATTCTAAATAAAAAGGGGGAGATAATTCATCACCCGGGGGACATATCAAACTTTGAAATAAACTTTGCGTATCTACTCATCATAAGGAGCCTACATACCAAGTTTCAGGTGTGTAGCTAGTACGGCTTAAAAGTTTTAAAGGTACATGCCCACGCAGCAGGTTAGACTGTACAACTATTTTTCATTTTCTGTCATGCCTTATATGAGCCATTTGTCTATCCACTAACGAGTTATTTTTAATTACGGCGCGTGTTAATTGGTGTTAAATCGCATTTTATATGCCGCGACCAGAAAGGGTATTTTCCGACCTCGTGCTATTTTTACCAACACGCGTCACGTGACACGGTCAATCATATCACATATTTGACATGCGCAATGAAGTATCGGACGTTGAGAAGAAAAATCTCTAGTCGAGTCCAAATCTAAATCTCCACGTAACTCTTTCCATTTGGTGATCTGGTCGCCAATATTAACAACTCTCTCTCTCTCTCTGTACTGCCTGTCCCTCAGACATTTCGCCTTTTTTTTGGCCGACGCCGTTTTATGTAAATTTTCGTCCTGGACGTATCGACATGTTGATATTCTTGTTTACATATTGGGAAACCTACTGGCGCAGTAAATTGATAATTAATAAATGATTATATTTGTATAGCGGGCACTCGTAATTTTTAGAACTGGTGGAATAGTGACATACTTATACACTTATTTAATTCCTATAAAGAACATTTTGTGCCTACTGCGAGGGCATGTACCTTTAAGACTTTCAAGCCAAAATTCAAAAATTCTAAGTAAAAAAGGGGGAGATAATTCATGACCCGGGGGTCGAATCAAAAATCGAGATAAAAGTTGCGCATAGACTCATAATAAGGAAGCTACATACCAAGTTTCAGGTGTGTAGCTAGTACAATTTGAAAAAATTACGATTTACAAGTCAAAATTGGAAAATTCAAAGTCGATAAGAGGGAGATAATCCATGACCCCGGGGTCAAATAAAAAATCTAAATAAATTGTGCGCATCACATCATCATAAGCAAGCTACATACCAAGTTTCAGGTGTGTAGGTTTTACTACTTGCAAGCCAAAATTAGAAAAGTCGAAAATGGGGAGATAATCCAGGACCCCGGTATTTAGCTATTACGGTTTAAAAAAATTACAAGTTACAAGGCAAAATTGTAAGTGGAAAAGGGGGAGTTAATCCATGACCCGAAACAGTTCGGTCCAAAAATGGCTTATCGGATGGGGAAAGGAAAACGGTATATACATCGTGCTGTCAAGTTGAGTTAAAAGTGTGCAGCGAGTTGAAATGCTATTATGACCATAACATCTGCACGTCCTTAAATATAGCTTACAAAATCTCAGCTCTACGGATGTGTTTCATCTGTCTTTTATATTTTCTGTATCTGTGAGAGCTGAGATCCTTATAAATACTTATAGTGTACAATGTAGTCACAATAACAGCACAATTTATCCTGGTATTTTGCTACACAAATGGGAATAAAAGGATAACCAATGTCAAACTATGTATACCTACATGTGTTATATTAGTCTATGAATGTTTTCAACATGACCATGATGACTGTGAAGTGTTAAAACTTCTCACTCGTCAGACTGTGTAGCAAAACCTAAGCTGAAGTTGCCCGCCGGAAGTGAAGGGTACACTCCCGACTGCGATTCGCTTACCAAGAATTGCAATCCAGCGGTCCTTGAATTGCAATTCTTCCCCTCTGGAATTGCAGTCTAATTGCAGTCTAATTGCGGTCCAAACGCGTCCCGTTTTTGCGGTCATTCTTTCGCGATACCGTTTGTGCGGTCATTCTTTCGCGGTCCAGTTTGTGCGGTCATTCTTTCGCGATACCGTTTGTGCGGTCATTCTTTCGCTATTTCCGGTAAAAACTTACCGTATCATCGTATAGTACAGTTTGTTTACATTATCAGTGATTACACAAACGTACTATAACGAATATTATACAAAACATACGATATCCGTTCGTATATACGATATATCCGTACGGATATGGTATGAATATAAAGTGGGTCATCCTGTGGTTAAAATATACCGATGCACCGGTTCATTTCGAATGTAAACATCCGGTTTTCATTTCGATCATCTGCCATAATTTGAAGTTTTTCAAAATGAATAAATGTTCAGTTTTACGATACAGAAACAATATTTAAAACTGAGGATTGTGAAGTACGGTATCACTGTACATATACAGTGTGTTCAGTATACAGTAATTCATCACTGTACTCTCCGCACCACCGCCGGGGACACAAAACAATGATCCCCCACGCACACCAGCCATCTACATTTGGCGTCCTAAAAGTTCCGGTCTATATCCCACAGTGGGAACAATGTGATCACCCCACCACCACCAGTTTTTGTCTATGACTACACTACACCCCCCCCCCACCGCCCCCGACCACCACTTCTGTCTGTAACAGGATGACGTGGCCGACTGATCAAGTGCTAAACTAGTCCTGGTGCGATGACCGACTGATCAAGTGCTATACTAGTCTTGGTGCGATGGCCGACTGATCAAGTTCTAAACTAGTCATGGTGCGATGGCCAACTGATCGAGTGCTATACTAGTCCAGGTGCGATGGCCGACTGAGCAAGGGCTAAACTAGTCGTGGTGCGATGGCCGACTGATCAACTCCTAAACTAGTCCTGGTGCGATGGCCGATTGAGCAAGGTCAAAACTAGTTTTGGTGCGGTGGCCGACTGATCAAGTTCTAAACTAGTCCTGGTGCGATGGCCGACTGATCAAGTTCTAAACTAGTCCTGGTGCGATGGCCGACTGAGCAAGGGCAAAACTAGTCATGGTGCGGTGGCCGACTGATCAAGTTCTAAACTAGTCCTGGTGCGATGGCCGACAGATCAAGGACTAAACTAGTCTTGGTGCGATGGCCGACTGATCAAGTTCTAAACTAGTCGTGGTGCGATGGCCGACTGATCAAGTTCTAAACTAGTCCTGGTGCGATGTCCGACCGATCGAGTGCTATACTAGTCCTGTGCGATGGTCGACTAATCAAGGGCTAAACTAGTCGCAGTGCGATGGCCGACTGATCAAGGGCTAACTATTCCTGGTGCGATGGTCGACTGATCAAGTTCTAAACTAGTCCTGGTGCGATGGCCGACTGATCAAGTTATAAACTAGTCCTGGTGCGATGGCCGATTGATCGAGTGCTATACTAGTCCTGGTGCGATGGCCGACTGATCAAGTGCTAAAGTAGTACTGGTGTGATGGCCGACTGATCAAGTTCTAAACTAGTCCTGGTGTGATGGCCGACTGATTGAGTGCTATACTAGTCCTGGTGCGATGGCCGACTGATCAAGTGCTAAAGTAGTCCTGGTGTGATGGCCGAATGATCTAGTGCTATATACGGCATGGCCGACTGATCACGTGTTATACTGGGCATGGTGAGATGGCCAACTGATCAAGTGTTATACTGGGCATGGTGCAATGGGCGACTGATCAAGCGCTATACTAGTTATGGTGCGATGGCAGACTGATCAAGTGCTCTGCTAGTCCTGGTGCGATGGCCGACTGATCAAGTGCTATACTCGGCATGGCCGACTGATCACGTGCTATACTGGGCATGGTGAGATGGCCAACTAATCAAGTGCATATCGTACTAGGCATGGTGAAATACTACACTCCCGCCTGCGATTCACTTACCAAGAATTGCAATCCAGCGGTCGTTGAATTGCAATTCGTCCGCTCTGAAATTGCAGTCTAATTGCGGTCCAATCGCGGTCCCGTTGTTGCGGTCATTCTTTTGCGATACCGTTTGTACGTGAATTCTTTCGCGGTCCAGTTTGTGCGGTCATCTTTCGCGATACCGTTTGTGCGGTCATTCTTTCGCTATTCCGTTAAAAACTTACCGCTATCTCGTATAGTACAGTTTGTTTACATTATACAAACGTACTATACGAATATTATACAAAAACATACGATATCCGTTCGTATATACGATATATCCGTACGGATATGGTATGAATATACAATGGGTCATCGTGCGGTTAAAATATACCGATGCACCGGTTCATTTCGCATGTAAACATCCGGTTTTCATTTCGATCATCTGCCACAATTTTAAGTTTTTCAAAATGAATAAATGTTCAGTTTTACGATACAGAAACAATTTAAAACTGAGGATTGTGAAGTACGGTATCACAGTGCATATACATGTGTGTTCAATACAGTAATTCATCAGTAATTCATCATTGTACTCCGCACCACCGCCGGGGACACAAAACAATGATCCCCCACACCACACACCAGCCATCTACATTTGGCGTCCTAAAAGTTCCGGTCTATATCCCACAGTGGGAACAATGTGTATCACCACCACCACCAGTTTTTGTCTATGACTACACAACACCCCCCGACCACCACCACTAAACTAGTCCTGGTGCGATGGCCGACTGATCGAGTGCTATACTAGTCGTCCTGGTGCGATGGCCGACTAATCAAGGGCTAAACTAGTCTCAGTGCGATGGCCGACTGATCAAGGGCTAAACTATTCCTGGTGCGATGGTCGACTGATCAAGTTCTAAACTAGTCCTGGTGCTATGGCCGACTGATCAAGTTATAAACTAGTCCCGGTGCGATGACCGACTGATCGAGTGCTATACTAGTCCTGGTGTGATGGCCGACTGATTGAGTGCTATACTAGTCCTGGTGCGATGGCCGACTGATCAAGTACTAAAGTAGTCCTGGTGTGATGGCCGAATGATCTAGTGCTATACTCGGCATGGCCGACTGATCACGTGCTATACTGGGCATGGTGAGATGGCCAACTGATCAAGTGCTATACTGGGCATGGTGCAATGGGCGACTGATCAAGCGCTATACTAGTTATGGTGCGATGGCAGACTGATCAAGTGCTCTGCTAGTCCTGGTGCGATGGCCGACTGATCAAGTGCTATACTCGGCATGGCCGACTGATCACGTGCTATACTGGGCATGGTGAGATGGCCAACTAATCAAGTGATATACGTACTGGGCATGGTGAAATACTACACTCCCGCCTGCGATTCATAAGTAATTCATCATTGCACTCCGCACCACCGCGGGGGACACAAAACAATGATCCCCCACACACACCAGCCATCTACATTTGGCATCCTAAAAGTTCCGGTCTATATCACCACCACCAGTTTGTGTCTATGACTACACTACACCACCGACCACCACTTATGTCTGTAACGCAGGATGACGTGGCCGACTAATCAAGTGCTAAACTAGTCCTGGTGCGATGGCCGACTGATCAAGTGCTATAATAATAGTCTTGGTGCGATGGCCGACTGATAAAGTTCTAAAGTAGTCTTGGTGCGATGGCCGACTGATCAAGTTCTAAACTAGTCGTGGTGCGATGGCCGACTGATCAAGTTCTAAACTAGTCATGGTGCGATGGCCGACTGATCGAGTGCTATACTAGTCCTGGTGCGATGGCCGACTGATCAAGGGCTAAACTAGTCTCGGTGCGATGGCTGACTGATCAAGGGCTAAACTATTCCTGGTGCGATGGTCGACTGATCAAGTTCTAAACTAGTGCTGGTGCGATGGCCGACTGATCGAGTGCTATACTAGTCCAGGTGTGATGGCCGACTGAGCAAGGGCTAAACTAGTCTTGGTGCGATGGCCGACTGATCAAGTTCTAAACTAGTCGTGGTGCGATGGCCGACTGATCAAGTTCTAAACTAGTCATGGTGCGATGGCCGACTGATCGAGTGCTATACTAGTCCTGGTGCGATGGCAGACTGATCAAGGGCTAAACTAGTCTCGGTGCGATGGCTGACTGATCAAGGGCTAAACTATTCCTGGTGCGATGGTCGACTGATCAAGTTCTAAACTAGTTCTGGTGCGATGGCCGACTGATCGAGTGCTATACTAGTCCAGGTGTGATGGCCGACTGAGCAAGGGCTAAACTAGTCTTGGTGCGATGGCCGACTGATCAAGTTCTAAACTAGTCGTGGTGCGATGGCCGACTGATCAAGTTCTAAACTAGTCATGGTGCGATGGCCGACTGATCGAGTGCTATACTAGTCCTGGTGCGATGGCAGACTGATCAAGGGCTAAACTAGTCTCGGTGCGATGGCTGACTGATCAAGGGCTAAACTATTCCTGGTGCGATGGTCGACTGATCAAGTTCTAAACTAGTTCTGGTGCGATGGCCGACTGATCAAGTGCTAAACTAGTCATGGTGTGATGGCCGACTGATCAAATCGCATGCCATAATAACTAGATGGCCATGGCCTGCATGTCGTGCCTGCCGAGGCATTTGATAGTACAAACAATTTTTTTTATTGCAACAAAGCTTTAGCCCGTTGACATAAAAACATGCCGCACCCGCCGAGGCTTTGATAGTATACCCAAAAACTTTAACTAAAAAACACTTTAACCAAAAACTTTATCCTGAATGCACACCAATGTGCCAACTATATCTCTCTCTGTCTGCAAGCGGGCCCAACAAAAACTTTAAGGGAAATTTCAAAGTAATTTGACCGTGACATTGGGCACATATAAATAATAATGAAAATGAGGGTGACAAATACACCGTATGTGAAGTTTCGAGTCAATTGGTGAAGCGGTTTCAGAGATATAGAGTTCTTAAAGGTACATGCCCACCAGTTGGCACAAACTGTTCTTTAAATCAGCAGACATCATCTGAGACATTTCTGGCAAAATAAACATTAATTCACCATTAATACACATATTTATTGGCATTATTATAATTTATCTCGACGTAAATTTTCCACACTGCTATCAGGGCGATAACCTTGGTTTTTCCTTAAAATTTACCAAGACATTACTATTTTTTTTGATGTGCAATGATCAACTTTATAATCTTCGAAAACATTATTTTTTTTCAGGGAAACACATTTAATAGTATAAGTAATTAAAAATTATCAAGCCCCATTGTTGCCTTTGAAAATAGCCGATATCACCGCGTGTCACTATCAGTTGAAATAAACATTACTAATAGATTATATCCATATAACGGGCACTCTTAATGTTTAGAACTTTGGTGAGAATAGTGAACAAAATAATACACTTATTTAATTCTTACAAATAACATTGAATACACATAACTTTAATTGTTGTGCCTACTGAGTGGGTATGTACCTTTAATGCATAAATTATTAAAAACAAGAAATGCTCAGTCGAACGCGGATGCCACCTGCAGCATATTTGAGAAACTGTGGACAAAGTGGTTAACTCGAAAAGTTGTGACGGATGGGACAACGACGGACGGCCAAACACTAAATGGCCACCCGTTTCTCTTCGAAACGCACGGTGGCATAAAAATATCATGCTCATCTGAATATGAAAAATAGCATTGATACCACTGCTAGTCCATTATCAGTAAAATAAATATTACTAAATGATTATATATGATAGCGGGAACACATATTTTTAGAACTGGTGGAATAGTGAAACCAAATTATACACTTATTTAATTTCTATAGAAAGAACATTTGTGCCCACTGATTGGGCATGTAACCTTTAAAAACTTTAAACCTTAAATCAAAAAAATTTAACCGAACGGATGTACTACGTACGTATGTAGGCCAATGTGACAACTATATCGCACTGTCCACACAAGCAGCGCATGTCCAAAAACATGATGATAAATTTGAAAGTAATTTACTTGATATAGGGCACAGGGTAGCAGGATTGAGCATCACCAGAATGAAAATATTTATGATGATAAACAAACCTGTGAATCTTCGAGTGAATTGTGCGAAGCTGTTTCTGAGAAATAGTGTTCTTAAAAACTTTAACCTACAGTAAATAAAAATCAGAATAGCCATGGCCCGCATATTGAGCCCACCGAGGCATTGATTGTGTCCGAGTATATTTATTTGAAGGTTTGAATTAACGATGTACAATCATTAACGCAAATTTAAAGTCATTTGGACCTTGATATCTTGGCATTTGGTCGCAATGCGGTTGGCTATAAAGATGAAAATAGGGATGATAATAAAGATTAACAGAAGTTTGAGCAAATCTGGGGTAAGTGTTGTGGAGATATAAGGTACTGCAAAAACTTTAACAAAATTTTCAATGTCATTTGACCTTGACCTGTGGGGCACAGGGGCCGCATGACGTGGGACACAGTGAAAGAATATATTTATTATGACTAATAAGCATATGAATGTTTCAAGTCAATGTGACCTTAGGATATGGTATTATAAAAACAAACACCGATTTCGGACGGACTGACCACGGACGTCATTGTGATCACTAAGTACTCGCGTTCCGCAAGCAGGCTCGGCAAAAAAACTACAGATGTACGTCAATGAGCAGACTATATCGCACTGTCCCAGTGGTCGCGACAAACAATTGTCCCAACCCTTTTTAAAGGTGGCAAGCCCACTCAGTAAGGCTAAAAAAAGCGCCATTATGGGAATTAAATATGTGTATAATTGTCAACTATTACCACTACATTAATATAAACATTACGATTGCCCGCTAAATACAGAATAATCATTTGGTAATATTTATTTTACTGTGTGACGCGCGTGGTATCGTTATTTTCATGTTCAAATGGGTCATGATATTTTATAATTATATATACTATTGAAATTAAATGCATCAACTGAAAAAAAAATTTGACAGATTATAAAGTATTGATCATTGCACATCAAAAAATAAAATAAAAGAGAAATATATAGTAATGTCCTTTAACAATTTAAGGAAACACGGTATCGAGTCCAGATATCAATGTGGAAATTTTTCATCTTATATAAATGTAAAATAATGCCAAACAATACGTGGGTAATGGTAAATGATTTTTATCTGGCCGAGAAAATAGTATCCGATGATGTCTCTGACAAAGAACATATTGTGCCTAGTGAGTGGGCATGTACCTTTAACTCTAGCTCCTGCCCGTCCAGTGAGACCTATGCATGCGTTAAGTTTTTCATAAAAATATTGCAAAGGGTGTCGCATTTAGCTCCGTACAAATCAGTGTCGCGAAAATAGAACAAAGGAGATAAAACTAAACTAGAAACATGTGTATTACATAAGAACACGTATACCCACATATTGCTATGATATTAAACAAGCAAAATCCAGTGTCCCAAGGGAGAATAATCCATGACAACGGGTTCAAATCAAAATCGAATAAACTATTCCGCATCTACTCACAGAAGAAGCTACATATCAAATTTCATGCTGTATCTATTTACAAAAGTTTTATACGAGTTACAAGCAATAATTTTCAAATTCTAATTCAAAAGATGGAGATATCCATGACATCGGGTTCGAATGAAATAAACTTTGCTAAATCTACTACATCATAAAGGACATACCAGTTTCAGGTGCTACAATAGACAAAATGGAAATACTAACTTGAAAAGGGGGAGATAATCCATGACCCATGGGGTCGAATTCAAACATACAGTACCAAGTTTTCAGTATGTAGCAATTACGGTTTAAAAAGGTTTTTCGAGTTACTAGGTTGGTGACGGACGGAAGAACGGACAGGTCAAGGGTAACACTAAATTGCCCCTCCTCTATCGTGGTGAGGCAAAAGTTGTCATATACAAGTAACTTACCTTAATTTATCAGTTACACATCAGACGATGAATGAACTTTAATTCTGGTGTAGAATATTAAATTATTCATTAATTCAATAGTTCTCATTGACATACTGTGAAATTAAGACATTCATGACATGATCTGGAAGAAAAATCCACAGAACAAGCACACAGATACAGAATCAACGATCTGTCGGTTCTTATCCATCTCCGATTTCTGTCACCTGTCCACAAAAACCAGGAATCCAACATTGTCGCAAATTTAATCCCTATGTTTGGTGTACGTTAGAAACCAAATGTACATCTTATTATATTATCCAATCCATTGTAATCTCTTGTTTTTCTCTAAATAAATTGCTCCAACAATCCCTGAGCTGCAACGTGGATAAAAAATGTTAAAGGTTCCCGTCTGCGGCTCTGCGGCCGCGCGCGCTGCGCTGGGACGGCGCGGCCCCCGCTGCGGCGGGTGGCGCGCCCGTCGCCGGCGGCCTGCACTCTGCGCTAGCGCGACCATCTGCGCCGCTCAGGGCGCGTTCGACCCCCCGTGGCGGGTCTGCGGGGCGCGGCCACTCTCACATGTTATCTTAATATCCACCATTTTGATTCCAAGTACCAAATAATGATGTTTTCCATGCGCCGTCGTAGTGTTATCTTCAGATTCCGTTGTTTAATTTTGATCAAATTGATGGAGCAAATTTTTTTCCGATAATGTCTCCAAAGAGCATAATCTGTGACGTTGACTGTAATGAATTTTGGCATTAACTTCCTAGCTTGTGAAATTTTGGTTGAATGAGTGATCACAAAAACACTAATGGTATAAGTTGTGTATTTGTGCCCGGTTTGCTCAGCCAGGTATAGCGAATTGTGTGGTAAACCAGAGACCCCCGTCGGATACAAAATTAAACATAGAATTCGAGGACGAATTTCAATTTGGCGTGAGAAAATGTCACAGTAACTCAACTGACCATGGGGATGAAGTGTGTATGATCTGTGCCTTGTTATCTTGCTCGGTAGAGTCATGGGCATGGTACGGTAAACCATGAAGGTCCCTGGTTCGATTCCGGGCCGTTTATTTTATCTTTCTCACTCTGTGACACAAGTAAACCGTTTTATTTTAATAAATGCTATCACCCCGGAATAAATATATCTTCAGCAAAATTTGAATCGGTCCAATAGAAATAAACAGCTAGAACAGAACGTTTGCCAGTAATATAAATCTTATTCCAAAATAAATTTTTTAATATTTAATTTTTATGATCAGGTTTTCGAAAATTAAAATAATTCTTTTCTTTTAAAATTAATATCAATATGTTCCCCATGTTATTATGGTTAATATGGCCATTCACAGTCTCCCTTGCAGCCTTGAAAATTGAAAGACATTATGAAAAGTTTGTATTGATCTCAGAAATTGGTCATGTCGACTATAGGCATCGCGTCGAAATAATGTCCAACATAATAGGAAAAACAATTTGATACCGACGAAAAAGTAAACAAAACGAAAATTGATTCTGTTGTTTTGATATATTATACCGTAACCCCACACATTATAATTTGATTTATATGAAAAAAAAATATATGTCATCATGGTGTGTCTATTAATGTGTTATTGATATTCCGAACCGGGCAGTGAGTGAGTGACGACAATTTGTTTTGTCCAGAAATTGTCAAAGGTCAATTTTTACTGTTTGTCTGGCCAATAAACCCGCCGATTTATATTAGCCTACCGCAAAAAAACAGATCACAAATAGCCGCTGACTTTTCAATGGTAGTCACTTTAATTAGATAGATGATAAAATTTTGGATTGGAACACGGATACGTTTGTCAACTATTTCGATTTTAATGCGCATTGGTACGCAAGAGCGGTCCGCTGTTTTAACCGCAGGAGCGCATCGTAAAGCGGTCATTCTTTGGGTACAGTTTACAGAAACACAGGAGCGTAAATTGCAATTAAAACGGAGGCGCATAAGCGCGAACTGCCTATAATGTATTGCAATTTCCGCAACCAACTCTTTGACCGCGGTCACATGAATGCAGTCCGATTGCGTCCGATTGCGGTCCAATGGGCAATTAATGGAACGCGAATTGCAATCCTGCGCTCCAGGTAATTGCAATTCGCCTGAAAGAGAACCGCAGGCCACTCTGTACCTGAATAGGTGTATAATTTGCCCCTACAACCGAACATTATTTCGCGGGTTAATTCCGCTGCCGGAAGTTATCGCCAGCAACGCATATCATAACCATAAAAAACTACTCTTTATAACAGCTTTAAATCAGTAAGCTTCGGAAAAGCAAAACGGAGTAAAAGGGACACAGTGATGCAAAAGGGTATCGGAATATGCATTTCTCACGACCACCATCAAAAGGGGTATTGCGGCTAGCCCACCCCCACCCCTCCACCCCTAAGACGAAGGTGTCCGGGCTACCCACTAGTATGGTGTCGTGAGGATCCACTAAAGGGTTGCACCCCGTGTCCGCGCACCGCGTCTATGGGTCCTGAATGTAACTTTGTGGTATGGTGGTCAGTTTAAGGTCATGGCATTTTCTCGAAAACCACCACTGGAATGGCAAGTGGAAAAGGGCGCACCGCTAACCCCACCAGGGGTAAGGCTACCGGGTAAGCGAATAGTAATAAGGGCGGTATGGCAAGGCCCTGGTGTCCGGCGGCACCGTTGGCTTAGGGACCCGGTTGGTGGCCGGTTTGATGCAAAAAACCATATTTCACGAAATCTTGAAAAACACGCGTTGGGTCGATTCAAAAGGGTATTGCGGCTAGCCCGTCTAAGAGAAGAGCCGGGTACCGACTAGTACTGGTTGACTTGGGGCCATAGACCCCCGTCTCTGACGAGCACCGTTGGCTAAGGGCATGAAGCAACGCGGTATGTGGTCAGTCGAAGGCAGTAATGGTGGTCAGATCCCGGAGACCAGGGGAGACCATTCACGTCAATAAAAGTCCCACTACGCTCTGAGTAGGGGGGCGTTGTAGGAGTTCCCATTGCGTCGTGGCGTTTTTTCCTTTGGACGCAGCTAGAACTAGCGGCGGTGTGATTTGGTCATCTGATGCGTACTACACCGCGCATGAATAATCGAATTAGTTAGTGTTATAATACTATAACAAACCACAGCCTGATGTGGCAAACAAAAAATAAAAATAGTTGCAGATGTTTGAGCAAACACACATTGCATGTAAATCCTGATAATAACTACCCAAATAAACAGTAGATCGACTTTTTGTTTGATTGATTATTTGTAAAAAAAGGAATAACTCAATTTACAGCTATTTAATTTACGTGTTACTGTTATAAATAAATGACAATTATCTATCAAACGATGACAATGTTTTTGTTTAAATAATAAACTGGTGTCTCCGATAAAGTGGTTCATAACATAGATTCCACACAATTGTTTAAAACGCAAATTGGTATCACAGTTGGTGACATAATTGTACATAATGTAGATACACATATTTATTTAGATTACGCATATTAATTGATAAACATAAAATAAAATTTTGGCTTATTGTATATAACACAGCCTTATTTGAACCGACATGTTATTAAACATTAAATAAATAAAAAATTTATTATATTCTACATAGCGGGCACTACAATAATTTAACCATTAACCACGAGTGATTTAAATTGTTGTGCTCTGCTGTTTATCTGTATTTTTCCGTTTTGCTCTTAAAAACATTTTTTTTACAACACTTCATTTTTAATTATTATTTCCATTTGAAATCGCTGTGAAATTAATTTGTTTAAGCAAAGAAGCAAAAGTGTACAACAAGACACGACCGAAAATTTACGTTCCCGCATTTTAAGGGTAAAAACAGATGGATTACTTACATAATATACCTTATTTGAATTCGTATAAAGAAACACTTCGTGCCTAATAGATGGACCCCATCAGTGTCTACATGTTCATCATATCTTCATATTGTTAGTTGATGCGCTTTGCAAGCAATGTTGTGGGTGTTTTCCTCATGCTCGAGAAGAAATGTGCCACATAATAAATGTAACCAACTACCAAATATTTGGCTTCAAGCGTGTGGAATGGCATCTGTTATGTAACACCTGCCTTGACTCTTGTTGACCCGATCTATATTGTTTGATTCCCATTTACTCTACAGCAGAGCGTTACCATTTGACTGTTCATGTAGAAATGTCGTTTTACTTTATTGCTGTACAAACACAATTCTGCAATTTTGCAACATTCAAAGAACAAACTTTTAACAATAAACTAATGAAACAGTATAAACCCTCGACTACCGAGAAGACTGAATTGCCGTTTGCTGTTTTCAAGCGCTGTTTCAAAACAGGATTTTTGTCGAGAAAAATTGTAAATAAAACTTGTAAGTGTAAATCATCGAGTAACTGTTAACACAAGAACACATTGACAAAGTATAACTACACATACACATTTCAGGTCAGGAGGCCCTACAAATGCCAAAGTTTTAACTCACCTGAGCGGAAGCTTATGTGAGCCATAATGTATTGTTACAGCAATGTGTCTGCCCGTCGTCTTTCCGTCGTCCGTGAACATTTTCAAACGTCTTCTCCTCGGTAACCAATCGCCTATAGTCACCAAACTTCATGTCATGGTCCTTAGGTAGGGCGATTACAACAATTTGTTAAACTGACTCACTACGTAATCCAAGAAGGCCGCCGTATACAGTAGCACAAATGTCATCCAAGATGGCCGCCGAAATGTCAAAAGGCGTAATTGTTTAATTGAAATTTCAAAATTATTCTTCGCACAAACCTGCTTGGCCCATGGGTGGCCAACATCACAGTTTGTATGGTCCATGGGTGAAGCTTTCAATTTGTTAAAAATGGAGGTCATCGCTAATCGAAGATGGCCGCCGTCTAAAATAGTGCATATTTCTTAAAAAATCATTCTTCTCATGATCAGCTAACTGGATTTCGACAAAACTTGTAGGAAATGATCGATGTACAATGCTCTTTCAAGCTGTTTAAAAAATCGTTAACTCTCCGGGTCAAATGGGCCGTGGCCCGTGGGGTCAAATTGGGGTCAATTCCTTTTTTTTTACCGAATATGGTCATGTCAAAAAAACAAGTCGAAGGTACAATGAGGCGACTGACTCTGGTGAATATTTTTTCGAAAACGGAATTGTTAGTCAACCACAGGTTGCCACACGAAAGTCCGAAAAGGTCCTTCTTTTACTAGAGATTACTCACATTTTTTATTAATAAAACTTAACTTTTCACCCCGATATCAGGGGCGATAAAAGGCGTGTTTCCTTAAAATGCTAAACGGAGATTAAGATTTATTATATAATATATATTTTTTTGATGTGCAATAATACTTATAAGCTGTCCGAAAATATTATAATTCCAGGCGACGCATTAAATTAGTATAATACATAAAACTTATCATGTATATAGTTATAATTGATAATTGCAGACATTGTACAGTGTAGATAATGAGGTAAACTATCTCCGCCGTTACTGTACCGCCTGCACCACTTTTGTTTTTGTTATATAATTATAAAATGGGCGACGAAGTAGCGCCGCTTTATGTTACGCGTATATGAAAACTTGTTGAAACATATGATTGAAAGTGTAAAATTTGTTTAGACCGTAAACCATCTGTAGCTGGGGTGTTTTAACGACAGGTGGATTTATAATACGGGCGACGATAATTTCGCCCGAATTGCCAAATGCTTCTAAAGACAAAAAAAAATTATATAACGTCGGAAAGTTTACTGAATAAGTTTACGAAGTTACAACATAGCACAATTTTTCCTGTTGTCGTTGTACCTAGACTCGCTTACGAGAGTCCCCCAAGCATACCCTAAATCCACTCGGAAACACCTCGCACCATTTTTGACGCCTTTTATTTTTTTTTACCATTAAAACGCGAAAAGATTACAAAGTGAAGTGGACAGAATGTAACACAAATAAACATCTCAAATTATCTCGAGAGAGACTGTCTGTTCTGCCTGCCTGCCTGCCTGCCTGGCCTGCCTGCCTGCCTGCCTTGCCTACCGCCTGCCTGCCTTGCATGCCTTGCCAGCCTCTGCATACCATGCCTGCCTGCCTGCCCTGCCCCGCCCGACTGCCTGCCTGCCTGCCTGTTGTCTGTCTGTCTGTACTGACTTTCTGTCTGTCTGTCTTGTCTGTTCTGTCTGTCTGTCTGTCAGTCTGTCTTTCTGTCAGTCTGTCTTCTGTCTGTCTGTCTGTCTGTCTGTCCTGGTCTGTAGTCTGTCCGTCTGTCGTCTGTCTGTCTGTCTGCTGTCGTCCGTCCCTTCCGTCCGTCCGTCCCGTCCGTCCTCAAACTTTTCGGTTTAACCAATTTTTCACCAGTTTCTCGAAAAATATGCTGCAGGGACATCCGCGTTCGAACAGAGGCATTTCTTGTTGTAATTTGAGTTTGAATGAATATTTGTATTAAGTTTAAATGTACATTCTGTCATCTGCCGTCAAATACAATGCCGCGGGTGCCCGTAACGCACATTATAATGTATTTACTGTGGTTATATATGTGGTTTGTTCAAGCATTTATAGATGTCATTAACGGCACATTAGATTGCTCGTGCAGTCGAGCTAAAAAGTGACTGTCCGGAATATGACATCTGGAATATGACATCCGTAAAAGAACGGCCACATAATTGTCGGATAGGGCTGTGAAATTTTTGTTTATTCGATTATATAAATGATAAATACACACGTACATTTCTAACGCAAAAACAAAACGAACCTGATTTTACCTTATTTTAAAGGTACATACCAACGCAGTATGCACACAATGTTCTAACATAGGAATTAAATAAGTGTGCAATTTTGTCGCTATTTTCCCACCATAATAATAAATAATCAGTTGCCCACTATAGAAATATAATCATTTAGTAATTAGTATTTACGTGATAGTGACTGCGCGGTTGGTATCAGGCTATTTTCATATTCACATGAGGCAAGATATTTTTTAATAATTTATACTCAATTAAATGAGTCACCATGAACAAATAACATTTTCTAGAGATTATAAAGAATGAGCATTGCAACAAATATAATCATTTAGTAATATTATGTTACTGATAGTGGCGCGTCGTGGTATGTACCTTCAATTTTAACCGGGTAGGGATTGATATGTTCCCTACCACACTGTGACTACAGAGAACCGGGTGGAATCATTTAGTCCGGGTGTGCTATTTTGTCCTCGTGTATCAAAAACATTAGGGGTATAATTATAGTCCGTGATTTTGTCCGTATCCGGAAAATAGCACCAGTACAGAGGTAGCAGATAATAAGCAAGGCATACAGATATAAACAAACATTTATATTTTTAATTATTTATACACTCCTCCTTTGATTACACATTAATGGTCAATACGTCAAAGGATATATAATGCACAAAGATTTAGATTGAATTTATGAGAAAAACACAATATCGGATTGATGAAATTAATTGAAAAAACATGGGCTGAAGCGTATTACTGTAGTTATAGAAAAACATTTTGTTTCGAGTCCGAGCCACGCAAACTGTTAATGTTTAAAGTGCGTGGGATTTCCGAATGAATCACAGGCTAACCTTCTAAATCTGACCCTGGTTGACCTCCCTCCCCAGGGTGTCCGGTGTAGGAGAGGCTCCACTGTATTATTATTTAACGTAATTTTATCGCAAGTAATCATGAACACGACGTTCCCGTTCAATAGCGACATGAACGTCATGCTTTTTTAAAAATGGCGTCAAACGTCGACATCGTCGCGCGACATCACGAGTGAATAAATAGAATAGCAGGCTAGTGTCTTTATGATATTGAAGTTTATATGAGCAAGGCTAGGAAACGCGTAGGAAATTTCCGAGCCTTGCGAGAATTCCTACCGTTTCCGAGCCGAGCCTGATAAACTTGATATCAAATTAACCCTAGTCCTGGAATTTTCCTATTACAGGTAACGTTGTATGCTCGAAAATGACGTCGTATTCAATGGACATAACGCGGACTTGTTTACGTTGTGTCAGATGCACTGACGTCCCCATTCGGTAACGTCACGTCCTCCGAACCAATGGAACGCAGTTTTCACTTCTACCCGATGTTTATATCAGGGCAATGCCCTGAATACAACAATATGTTATCAGAGAGTACGTATACGGGACATAATAGGTCAATAGCCCCGAACAATATACTGAATGTTACTGGTATATAAACCAAAATATGTTGAATGTGCTTTTCCATTATTGTTTTAAATGACAAGTATATATACATTGTTCCAATAGGATGAAGTGACGTTAAAAAAAAACCATTGTCTATCGCGTTTTTCCGTCACTTCATATACATTGTGTGCATAAATAAGTAAATTTGTATGCATGGCCTGTATGACTCCATCTTTTGTAGTACTTTTGTGAAATCATAGTAAAGAATTGAAATTTGATCTACTTTCAATTAAGAGTATTAAATTCAAAATTATTTGCAGGTTGTTTCGTCCAATTGAAAGATTTAAAAAATAATAATAACCATGTATAATTGTTAGTGTGTGAATATGCATTGAACTTGTGACTACGTATACTGTAGCATTTCGCGAATTTCCAATGTTTGTTTTTTGTTTGTTTATTGGTTTTTATCGGACCCCTTCAACAGCTAAGGTCCATGTAAGGCAGGGCTAGAACGGGTTCGATCACCGTGTGTAACCTGCTGTAGGCGGTGGGGGAGGGGGGGGAATCCGAAAATGAGAACGGAAAATGTTCATCCGGCGAAAAAATAAATCCACCCCAAGAAATTAAATAACCTTGGGACCTGGTGCCAGGTACATACCACGACCAAAGTCACTTGCCCTTCCCCAAAACTAGTCGTGATAGACTTACATAAGGGGTATAACCAGATTCAAATGTCACACACACAATGCCAAAGATGGTAATGTTAGGGCCAAACCTTTCTACAGTCGGAATTCCGGTAAGGATTGAACCCCAGAACGTTAAAATTAACCAATCACATGCTCCCCCACCAAGCACCCACCCGGTTTCAATGGTAATTTGTCTCGTTTTCCTGTCTGTTCCTAAATGACAAACAATTTAGGCAAGAGTGTTCTAATTACCACTGTGATTAGTGAATAATTACTCTAAGTACCAAATTTCATACAGACATATTTTTATACCGAATATGCACGTTAAATCCAATAACATATACAGTGTAACCTCTCTAAACCCGAAACAACCTGGGAATATAACTAGGCCGGACACCCTGTGCACCTCCCAAATGTCGGGTTTAGAGAGGTTTGACTAATATGTTAGTTGAATTAACGTGCATATTCGGTAAAAATATTCTGTATGAAATATGGTACATAAGTAATTAAAGACAAATGAACAGTGCGTAATTAGAAGAACATCAGCAGACATACTACATTACTGTAGTTAGACAACCGAACATTTTTTTAATTAAAATATAGCAAATATAATAGGTTTTAATTCTTATAAAATCAGTGGCCCTGTGAAAAGGGCCGTTTTTGTCCGCATAGAAATGCAGTTTAATAACGCTGGAAATGTGTCCTCAGCAGCATGCGTCGTAACTTCGTGAAAGTAGGATCTCAATCCCTGATGTGAGAAGTGGACAAGGTCGTTGCAAAGTGCTGCGAGATAAATGACAAACTTGTGAAATGCTATGAATGTTACCTCGAACATTTTCTTCAGTTTTTTGGCGGGAGACATACTGTCCTCCACGTTTGTACGGGTCTACATTCGAAGGTGGCTCTTCGTTCATCGGGGGCACGTCTCAATAGGGTCATATTGGCGTTCGCAAATAACAACAGTCATGAACATTTAAAGTCAGCGAAGTGAACTGAAAGCAAGTTAAAATAGCAACGGCAATGCTCAACATTATTGTGAAAAATTAAGTTGCATACCCAACTTTAACTTTTGAAGAGAACAAATTTGCAGTTATTGAGACCCCACCCCCCCCCCCCCCCCCCCTATCGTGTACCACGCATTCGCAATGCGACGTCGAATGCCATTTCTTTTTCATATTTGTGGTTTACGGGCATTTTCATAAAGCACCTTTGCTTCATCAACCTATTTGTTGTTTTAGAGCAGGCTGTATTTTACAAAACACCATAACTGATCAAGTCTCCGACTCCAAATTTGCAGATTGTACATCCAATAATCAACAACGAATTATTCTAACAAGGGAATTTCTGAGTATGCAAATTGCAAGTGCTACTATGTCTCCCGCCAGTCATACTGTTCAGTACTTTGATTTGTTTAATGAAGGCTCGCCGTTGTCCGCTCTAATTGATCACCCGTCAGACTTCCCAGACGAAATTTCCCACGTTTTCCAACTTCCTGAAAATATACCGTCTGTACACCTTGCTCACAGCAATGTACTAACCGACTGCAGTTAAGTACGAAGAATTTCTGCTGGAATGCTACTACATTCGATGTCGATTCAGCCAAGTTGATGAAAACCGCTTGGTTAAATGCCATGTATGCCGTCGAATTGTTGTCGAAACCGGTCCTCTGTAAAGGACACAGTGACGGCCCGCATTCCAACCAGCGCAAAATAATTCTAAACTTTCGCTGGAACGTTCATGTCGCTGTAGCAGAAGTCTGTCAATCGTCTCACGTATCAGTCTCTAAATATTGCTAATGTTGCCATTGCTATATCGGATAGTTAATAAAGACTAAATTTCCTAGTAATATTAATAAAAGCTAAATATTCCGAGTAATATATAATAACTTACAGTAACAGAATAGTCCCTGCCATGATTTAATCATATGACAAAGATTACCAGAAATTGGAAAATATATATCAGTGTGTCAAGCTGTTTGCTAGACACGTCTATAGATTTCGTAGTACGAAGAAACAAATATTAATGTGTCACTCATCACACCGACGTGTCTGAAGTATTCTGATATTGAAAAGGTTAGTTTCACTGATATTAAATTTCAATTATCACATTATGAACCGTTCCGTAAACATTGCATTTATGGAAAATTATGGCCAACAGTAAACATGATCATAATAACAGGTTTGGAATTTAAAGTTTACTGAATGGTCAAATAGACAGCGAATTCAAAATGTTCCCGATATGAAATCAAACAAAAAATGTTGCTTGCAATCCGAATCGACATCAGATTTTACTCCCAACAATAGTACAATTTAAAAAAAGAAGTAGACTACGGTTGTTTCTCTGTCCTGTCTGTCAGAATTAATTAATTTTGTCTTTAATATTTTTTTGTGGGTGGAGAGGTTGTATTTCCTACGAAGATTTTAGAAAGGGTGAGATGAGTGTACGTTGTTTCTGTCAAAATGTTCCGGGTTTTTATACCGTGGTACAAAGTTTGTGGCGTCTGCGTACCGTGGAGATTTTCGTTAGTTTCGTTTCAAACCGTTGTCGTCACGTGTAATACTATACGGCCATGCGTTGCGTTTTTCCCCCACTCTTATCTCATCAGCTCGAAGAGTCGAGCACACCGTGTTTCAAACGCATTGAGTTTTCAAAAGTGTGTAAATCCGGTGTACAACGGATGTAAACGTATACAACGGTTGTAAACAACGCATATAGTTATCGAAAGCGTGTAATCGTGTACAACTTTGTAAACGTATATGTACAACGGTTTTGTAAACGTAAAACAACGCTAAGGACAACGTTTTTAACGATTTAACGCTTTTCATTGACGAACGGTTAATAAACCGCTCTACATGTACCCAAGCACCGTACCAGAAGAAGAAACCGGTTATAAAAACGTTATATTAATAACACGTTTCCCACGGGTTTTAACGCATTACACGTTATGGTAAGCCAACCGTGTATCGCGTAGAATGGCGCAGCATGCTCAGAAATCTTCTATCGTAGTGTGTATATATACTTCTAGACTGTCAGGGCTACTAAAAATTTCAGTATTTCCGTTCTGACTGATTTTATGACTCTCAACCCGATTGAGATTTTTGAAAACTAGTCTTAAAAAATACTCCGAGAAAAATTGCCAGTTCGGCTGCTATTTCTTATAAAACCAAGTAAATATACGGTTTTGCCCAAGTAAATTATGACACATGACCGCGGGCCATATCCCTGTTAAACCAGTGTGCAGCTCGCGTGAATTCAGTTTCTCCAATATATCGATTTTTCTTAACACACAATACACGCGTGGGAGAGGTGTAATAGCGAATTAGTGACAGAAATTAGACCTGGCTTCATCGTAAAGATAAGAGTAGTTCCTAGATCGCAATCTGAGGTCTACAAATACATTAAATATGCTTAAAAGCATCAATGAATGAAGAAACAAAATTAATTTTTATATGGAGGGTGTAAAATAAAAAAAATATTATTTTTTTCATCATTAATTGAAGATTTTAGGCATATTTAATGTATTTATTGACCTCGGTCCACAGACGAGATTTGTGTGTCGCTTTGTGCAAAAAAATCGATAACACTAAGCCCTGTCAAATAACAGGTGCTTATTGTATGACATCATTCAGCACGAGAAATGCGTCGTGACCACTCCTTTAGGCTATGTTTTGAAATGTTACTGATTGGTCAACACGCCCTTTGATGTTCCGCAGACGTCGCGAACGTGTGACTCATGGGGCAATCATGCAGTAACCCATTTCATGCTGAGGATACGATTATGTTTGCGGGAAAATATTTTCCTTCTATGCACTCAGAAGTATATGCCGCGAGCACCATTTAAACCGTCTCGTCGAGACGGTTCAAATGAGTGGTCACAACGTATACTTTCATTGAGAAATAACAAAAATAAAAATAAATTATTTAATAATTTCATACCCGTAAATGTGTATTCCGAAAGGAATGGATTACAAAAAAACCACTGGATTATACGCAGATCTGTCGCCATGTTTCGCCGATATTGATTTCGAAAATATTTTCCGTAAATGGTGTTGAAAAGTTGACACAAAATTCATGCGGAATTTCAGTGGGATTATGCACGTATCAACAGCTAATCGTCCGCATGAATAGGCAGGACACGTGACCATTATTTATTAACAATTAATCCTTTTAAGCGCCTGTTGATCGCGAGCATTATACATTGTAATACGCGTCTGTCTATCGCGAGCACTATACAACGTACCCCGACCATCGCGTTATAATGGATGTGCGGAATGGTGGTACATGTAGGTGCGAAACGATCCGCCTGTAAACGATCCAGGCCGAACAGGTACATGTATTCGCAGATATTTTAAAAGGGACGAAACAAGGCCGCCTCGAAGCGATCGGGGCCGAACAGGTATTCGCGTTAAAACGTGTAACCGCTGTACACGTTTCAACGCTTTCATATAGCTACACGCTTCCAGGTAAAGCGTTGTACACGTTTCGACGCTTTCACCTCGCTACATATGTATACGCCAAAGCGTGTTATACGCCTTGATGCTAAAAGTATTACACGCTTTAAAACGGTTTGACAATGTGTATTACACGTGTACGAACCGTATTATACGTTTAAACAACGTATACAACGCTTTTAAACTAAACGGTTTGACAATGTGTATTACACGTGTACGAACCGTATTATACGTTTAAACAACGTATACAACGCTTTTAAACTAAACGGTTTGACAATGTGTATTACACGTGTACGAACCGTATTATACGTTTAAACAACGTATACAACGCTTTTAAACTAAACGGTTTGACAATGTGTATTACACGTGTACGAAACGTATTATACGTTTAAACAACGTATACAACGCTACAGCAAACCGTTGCGTTCGCGTTGCGTTCGCGTTGAGTTTGCAAGTGTTGTCTACGGTGGAACAAAAACGCAGACTGCACTGTAGGTGGTGCGGGATGTCGTACCTGCATTTTACGCGGGCTGTGGGTTATTTTTTCCTTTTGTCGTCATGTGTAAAAAACGTGTGATGATTATGTCGGGATGGCTGGGGGTGGGGGAGGGGGTCTTTTGTCCATATCCCGTGAATGTCACTTGCAACGCGCATAAATGTTTTTTTGCAGTTCACCCATGAGTTGTCCCGTTTTATGCATAATATGCGCACTGAATAATCGTAAGTGTGAATGGATAAGTAGGGCTTATGGGATGTGTCACAAGTGTAGCTCCTGCTCAAATAGTACACTTCTGTAGCCTTATAACTATCTATATTGCTTTGAACAAGCATGGCGGTGTTTCATTGATGTAATGTGACAAACAGTGCATATCCTGAGCAGATTGCATGGATGCACAATCATGCTGTTCTGGATCTATAATGGTTGCAAAACTCCAATTCACTATGCACACCAACTAAGGCTGACTCCATGTGCGAAGACGTTGTCAAACTTCTACCGAGTTAACAGTAAATTGCGGCTGACCGGAAATGTGTTGAATCAGATGTAACAATATTCCAACTGCACGAGACAACATATCTTATCCCATGGATGATAACTTGTCACCAGACGAGAGTGATAATTTACTCTATTATATATACGGCTTTTTTTCCAAATACATAAAAAAAACATATCATTCGGTGAGTGCATGTTTTCAGATGTACACGTTCAATAATCATGAAGTGAAAGAACGGTGATCATGGATAGTCTGTATACTGGTTGCTAATGCCATAACTTTCGATTTTCTACTAGGTCAGTTTCACAGTGCACGGCAGTCCAAACACGAGGAGTTCATCCGGTTTCATTGTGAATTAGGTCATAGTCCAGCGGCTGACTGTTTAAAAGACACCGTGTCTCCGATGATATATCATGCACAGTAAATTACATACATAAATCGAAGGTACAATTTTATCGAATTTCATAACTGTGCCATATTTAAAATCACTTAATATCACCATGATCATAAGCAAGCAGTTATAAACAGGGAAGATATTTTTTGTTTCGCATATTTGTGCATTTTTTATATTTATATATATAAATATATAATGTCCAGGGAAGACGGTATTGTTAGCAATATGTGGCGAATTAAACAGTATCCTCGACTGAATTCACTGTACAATTAAACATATCCAACTTTCGCCGCCACCTTACCTGTACAAAGTGTGCATGTAAATTAAAATGTAAATGCTTTGATTTAACGACGGTACTGGCTCGATGACCTTGCATGTCGGGAGTGACTATTTAATAGGACTAGGCTAGCACGAAGTTGTCTTTCCCAAGGACACGCCGAATCGGCCATTCGGAGCGGTCGAGGTGGGAATTGAACCACGGGTCTGCCGATCCGCAGTCCGACGCTGTACCAACTGGGCTAATCTGGTCACAGTCTGCATCAGTAACGTTGTGATTTTTCTTCGCGATTTTCGTTGGGAAAATTGCAAAATCTCTGTTTACAAGTATAGTTACAAAATAAATCACAGATATTTTCAATTAGCTCATTCATTTTTCTATCTATTGATATGAAACGTATGTTTCTAAGTTAATATTATTTTGGTACTTTTTAGATAATAATAATGACACCATCTTTTTTTCATTTTCGAATTAGCGTATCACGTTCCGTGATATTCGTTGAAACGGGCACCTTCTTACAGTCACTCTAAAAGCTTATATGTTACCCGAGGTATGACCGTGTTTGTCTGTAAAATAATTTGCGAACAAAGTAACCGAATTAGACTTTGATTTTGACGTACATGTACTTTGAAGTTAATAATTGGAGACGACGTGTGTTTGTCACCGAAATATTAATCGCTCATTTTAAACACTGCTGATTGAGTGTAGGACTTACGCCCCCCCCCCCCCCGGACATAATCACCCCCATGTATTTTGACACAGGAGGACAACATCCCCCCTCCCCCCCCCCCGTCTAAAATCGAGGTATGACATAATCCGCCCCATTCAGATTCAAGGAAGGACAAAATCACCCGCGCTATAAATTAGTAGATAGGATACAATCCCTCCCTCCCCCCGTGGTAATGCTGCCTATGACAGAATCCCCCCCCCCCCCCCGCCGTCCGAAAACATGCACAGTTTGCACAGTCTGATAAGGATCTGCACCGTTCATCTTTCTATCAATGAAATACATGCCCTGCTTCTAATACATATTTATCGTTACCAGACTACATAAGTGGTCACACATGCAAAAACCCCAAACCCATTTCCCATTTCTCCAATCACAGCCACAAATGTGTACACCACTCGGGGCAGGTACGCAACCGCGCCGTAACGTAGTTGTAAAGCGTATCACGTGCTTTTAATGGACTAGGCAGCCTAAAATAGCGCATACGTTTAGGTTAGAGAATAGTAAAGGTTGCAAAATCGCCAAGGGGATATGCAAATGTAGTCCGGTATGCAACAAAAAACGCGTGTGTTGTGAGGTCACAGACACAAGTTGCTTGCAAATTTTGATCCGTTACTACACAGTTTCACTTGAGGAACATTTTAGGGTGACATCCGTACGAATAGTGAATGTAGGAGAGACTGGCCTTATTGGCTGGGCTTCTGTTAAAGTATATAGTAAATGTCTTTGGTGTGTTCTAACCTTTATCTCCTTTAGTTTAGTCGTAAACAATATAGTACTACTGAACCAAATAAGGCAATCGACCGAGCCCAAATAAAATATTAATTTAAATTACACTTTTCTGTATTTGGCATACAGAATATTTCACATAAATATTAAATGTCATGTATGGAATAACACAAAAAAAACAAGAAACACAGTACAAGTTACACAATTGCTCACGTGGTCCTTCATTCGTTGCATGAGCGGATCCAGACGGGCGTAAGGCAGGCGCAGGCACTCAGTTTAATATTTCCGACAGTTTACGTACCTGCACCATCCGAGTATATACCGTTCTTTCTTTTCCTAATTCGAATCTTTCATTTAACACACTGAAATATAATATGCATTTCCATTGGGATCACAATTCTGACTATTCAACACATACTATCAGGCCACCCTACAACGAACATGCGTGCGACTGGGGCAGGCGTTAATAACCCTTTTGATTTGCCCCTCCAATGGTGGCGTTCGCGAAAAATGCCATGACTTCAACTGACCACCATACCCGCAAAGTCTTACTTCAGGCGCTTAGCCGACGGTGCCGCCGGACACCGGGACCTCTACCCTACGTCGCCATTCTAGTGGGTACCCGGCACCTTCCTCTGGGGGGCTAGCCGCCATAACCCTTTTGAATCGGCCCAACCTCGATTTTCAGATTTCGTGAAATATGCTATGGCATCAACCGGCCACCATACCCGCAAAGTTACTTCAGGCCCTTAGCCGACGGTGCCGTCGTACACTTGGGCCTCTGCCCTACCGCCCTATACCAGTCGCTGCCCGGCACCTTCCTCTGGGGGCTAGCGGTCGCGCCCTTTTCACTTGCCCCTCCCGTGGTGGTTTTCGAGAAACTGCCATGACTTCAACTGACCACCATACCCGTAAAGTTACTTCAGGCCCTTAGCCGACGGTGCCGCCGGACACCGGGGCCCATGCCCTACGTCGCCATACTAGTGGGTACCCGGCACCTTCGTCTGGGGGGCTAGCCGCCATACCCTTTTGATTTGCCCCTCCAATGGTGGCGTTCGCGAAAAATGCCATGACTTCAACTGACCACCATACCCGCAAAGTTACTTCAGGCGCTTAGCCGATGGTGCCGCCGGACACCGGGACCTCTGCCCTACGTCGCCATACTAGTGGGTACCCGGCACCTTCCTCTGGGGGGCTAGCCGCCATACCCTTTTGAATCGGCCCAACCTCGATTTTCAGATTTCGTGAAATATGCTATTGCATCAACCGGCCACCATACCCGCAAAGTTACTTCAGGCCCTTAGCCGACGGTGCCGTCGTACACTTGGGCCTCGGCCCTACCGCCATATACCAGTCGCTGCCCGGCACCTTCCTCTGGGGGCTAGCGGTCGCGCCCTTTTCACTTGCCCCTCCCGTGGTGGTTTTCGAGAAACTGCCATGACTTCAACTGACCACCATACCCGTAAAGTTACTTCAGGCCCTTAGCCGACGGTGCCGCCGGACACCGGGGCCCATGCCCTACGTCGCCATACTAGTGGGTACCCGGCACCTTCGTCTGGGGGGCTAGCCGCCATACCCTTTTGAATCGGCCCAACCTCGATTTTCAGATTTCGTGAAATATGCTATTGCATCAACCGGCCACCATACCCGCAAAGTTACTTCAGGCCCTTAGCCGACGGTGCCGTCGTACACTTGGGCCTCGGCCCTACCGCCATATACCAGTCGCTGCCCGGCACCTTCCTCTGGGGGCTAGCGGTCGCGCCCTTTTCACTTGCCCCTCCCGTGGTGGTTTTCGAGAAACTGCCATGACTTCAACTGACCACCATACCCGTAAAGTTACTTCAGGCCCTTAGCCGACGGTGCCGCCGGACACCGGGGCCCATGCCCTACGTCGCCATACTAGTGGGTACCCGGCACCTTCGTCTGGGGGGCTAGCCGCCATACCCTTTTGATTTGCCCCTCCAATGGTGGCGTTCGCGAAAAATGCCATGACTTCAACTGACCACCATACCCGCAAAGTTACTTCAGGCGCTTAGCCGACGGTGCCGCCGGACACCGGGACCTCTGCCCTACGTCGCCATACTAGTGGGGGTACCCGGCACCTTCCTCTGGGGGGTGGGGGGCTAGCCGCCATACCCTTTTTTTTGAATCGGCCCAACCCTCTCGATTTTCAGATTTCGTGAAATATGCTATGGCATCAACCGGCCACCATACCCGCAAAGTTACTTCAGGCCCTTAGCCGACGGTGCCGTCGTACACTTGGGCCTCTGCCCTACCGCCATATACCAGTCGCTGCCCGGCACCTTCCTCTGGGGGCTAGCGGTCGCGCCCTTTTCACTTGCCCCTCCCGTGGTGGTTTTCGAGAAACTGCCATGACTTCAACTGACCACCATACCCGTAAAGTTACTTCAGGCCCTTAGCCGACGGTGCCGCCGGACACCGGGGCCCATGCCCTGCGTCGCCATACTAGTGGGTACCCGGCACCTTCGTCTGGGGGGCTAGCCGCCATACCCTTTTACCCTTTTGATTTGCCCCTCCAATGGTGGCGTTCGCGAAAAATGCCATGACTTCAACTGACCACCATACCCGCACAGTTACTTCAGGCGCTTAGCCGACGGTGCCGCCGGACACCGGGACCTCTACCCTACGTCGCCATACTAGTGGGTACCCGGCACCTTCCTCTGGGGGGCTAGCCGCCATACCCTTTTGAATCGGCCCAACCTCGATTTTCAGATTTCGTGAAATATGCTATGGCATCAACCGGCCACCATACCCGCAAAGTTACTTCAGGCCCTTAGCCGATGGTGCCGTCATACACTTGGGCCTCTGCCCTACCGCCCTATACCAGTCGCTGCCCGGCACCTTCCTCTGGGGGCTAGCGGTCGCGCCCTTTTCACTTGCCCCTCCCGTGGTGGTTTTCGGCCTGAGCCGACGGTGCCACCATACCCTGTTTGTATCGTCCAATTGTAAATTGTCCCAGACTTATTACTACAATATGCTATATACTTCCCGGAAGTTGTTAATATCGCCATATTAGACCGCTTGCAGGGAATTAATTCTGTGCTACCAAAATGAGTGCTAGCCAATTATTTTGGGTGCCAACTTCAGCTCGGTGTAGCAAAACGCCAGGACAAATTGGGCTGTTATTGTGCTACTAGTGTATACAGCTACACAGGTGACAAATGTCGTAATGTCCATTGTTATAACTGTGACACATGTACAATGGTTCCCTCGTTCACTATATTAAGTTATCGCTCGACGTTAGCCTTTACATGCCGTTAGCGTTAGTGTTACACTAGTACTGTTAGGCACGCTGTTCTGTGCTCATACTGGTTACAAATGTCATAAGATCCTTTATCTCAACTCTTGGTAGACATACAAGTGTCCCCTTATATACGTACCAGTGTTTACAAATAGATGTGAGTGTTTTTATGGCATGTTTATAAGTGCCCCTATATTGGCCATTATTCTGCCCCTATACTGACCATGTTACCATAATGCCCCTATAGTGACCGTAACGTTACCACCCCTACTGAATTATTTTGGGTGCCAACTTCAGCTCGGTGTAGCAAAACGCCAGGACAAATTGGGCTGTTATTGTGATAAAATTGTACACTATAAGGGTCTCAGCTCTCACGGATACAGGAAATACAACAGTCAGATGAAACAGTAAAACATATCCGTAGAGCTGAGATTTTCTAAGCTACTGTTGTAAATCACAAGTTGATATCACAGGCCTACCTTTATGGCCACTATTGGGCAGGTTTTATGGCTCTCGTGAAAGTTCACTGCTGGTCAAGATGGCGGGTCAAATCAGTTCTCCTTGGTGGTACTTAATTGCGCAAAGGGTCCAGTAACGGGAAGGGGCGAGATAGTGTCTCCTCATCTTCTGACATCCTTCACGCTAAGGCAACCCAGTGTCAGTCTCAGTGTCGAGCGTATTTCCATAAATACCACACTACCTTAAATACTGCATTAAAAGGATAAGAAGCCCAATAATAGCATCCGGCCACATTTTTGCCCCTTTCTTCCAAGTTCCACTGACTCGGTCATGACACAGGGCTACTAAAATAAGTCCCACTGTAATGCAAGTCAATACTCATTGTAACATCATTACTGTGTGTCACAAGTGGGTGGGGAATATTCAATGTTGACTGTGATTCACGAACTCGTAGTCGGGTACAGTACTGTAACTTGTGTCATGAGATCGTGAGAGTCGCTCGGCTGTTCTTGTTCGATTGTGTATAATTTCAATGTCATTGATGCAAATTGTAGTTTAAATAATATCGTCTTCGCGAGTCTGAATCTAGAAACAAATGTTTACTTTCTTGTTGTTGTTGTTCCCCTTCAATTTCGCGCACGTGCTTGTGACGTCATGGTTTTGTGTGTAATCAGTTTTCCGACATGTCTCCGAGTAGTAGCGAGTACGCTAGCGCGGAAACGCTCGGGATTCCGAAAATGAAAAGTGTCAATATTGACATTATGAGTGGTACACAAAACAAGTTTTTGTTTACCTTTTGTTTTCTTCACATTGCGATTATGATATAAATCTCAAGACTTGGGATAAATATATTAGGCAGTATATGTAGTTTTGATGTACTAAATCAGTTGCCGAACAGGTTTTTGTGTTTGAAAAAATCTGAAAATTGGAATACTGAGCCGTACTGTGCCTTTAAGGTGTGCGATTTATCAATATGCGTATCACAGAGGTCCCTTGGGAATTTTCATTTTCATGATATAAATAAGATAATGTAGGACTTTACATACACACTTTTAAATACTAAACATGCTCCACTATTAATTTGTTTCAACTATCAAGTTGTATCTCACCGAAAACTATAGAAATAAAATGAGGCTTCAAACTGGAAAAAAATTATACAGATGAGGGCGCATAAAGGGATCTTCTCAAAACATGTTATATCAAATCAGTCATACAATACATTATTTATTTGGTTCTATTTATACATTCCTGACCATTTGTTATTATATTGTCTAAGAAAGAGTCTGTAATTAGGGTCTCTTGCTATGAGTATGTTATGAGATTTGTTGCAAATAGACAACATCTATCATCCTATTTGGGCCCCATTTTAGGGCCTCATTCACGTTTCAAACACGTGCTCTATAGCATGCTAATGACGGAAAATGTCAGGTACTTAAAATGTGCAAACATTCATGAAGTCAATGCTATTTGTAGTTAGATTTTTTTAAATATTCTAGTAAATTCATTAAGTCTCATTTCGGCAACAAAAGGCAGCTTTGTTTGAACAAAGTTAATAGAAAAACATATTTTTAAGCACACAATAAAAATACGAATGTGGCAATAAAGTTCAACTTGTTGACGTATGCAGTTATTTTTGTGCCAAATAATGATATACTTTTTGTAAAGAAACCCCCATTAAGGGCGGTATTTCGGTAACAGTTAAAAACAAGAAGCATGCGGTATAAGTGTACTCCAATACATATACACGCGGATTCCATGTCAAATGGTGCAAGACATAGTGAAGAATACATTGAAATTGTGCCGTGTTAAAGACCCATATGCATATTTTTTTGACGCACATAATGTTCAAATATTTCAGCAAAATAGTGAATGACAATAATATCATGCCAGTGGCATCGTACGTTTGTAACACGTGTTCACACATATCCAGTTGCCAAATAGTTACGTAAGCCTTCAACTTATATATGGTTTGGTAAAATATTTGTTGCACAAACTGTCTCACCTTGTAAAGGTCAAAGCGATCGAAGTCATATTAATGGACTGGTGATTATGTTGTTAAAACATTGGTATATCATCTGGCATACTGATCATAAAAAACATTGCTACAAACACTTTGACGTCAAAAGGTGTTTCAGCGATATATGTGAAGGTTATACCACAAATAATGGACCAAGGTCTATAAATACATTAAATACACGTACACATATAAATACGTGGGAAAAATCAATTGAAAACCATCTTTACTCCCTGTTAACACAATACAATGTGCCTATGTTTGTAATGGTCCGTACTCGGACGGCCTCGAGACAACGGACTCTCACGAAACAGTCATCAGATTTATTTCATTTCTCAATGTTTAGCCCTCCGCAACGATATATTCCCAGATGCGCTAGCCTATGTCAACACGTTTTCGAGCTACAGATTATTTTGTTCAACACAATTCCTCATTTATCTTTAGTCGTAATACTTCCATAACATTTTTCGGGCCTATATTAATATATGTCATCGCAAACATCTGCTTCAAACTACACGTTTACGTCGTCCGGGCCCGTTAATAAACAGTTTGCATCGACACAACATTGTTTCCAATCGAACATTTGATCAAACCTACATCTATACCAGTCCAATACGTCACGCCAGACAATAAAATCGCACCAACATTTCTATCACTTCTTGGGAAGCGAAGCTATGGAACGGTACCAGCTGACGCGTCACCGGGAAAGTCAAAGAAACAAATGTGCCCTATTTCTTCTTACTAGAGACAAATGCAGAACTGTGTTGGAACAAAATAATCCATAGCTCGAAAACGTGTTGGCATAGCGCATCGGCGCATCGTTGTCTCGAGGCCGTCCGAGTACGGCCCACAAAAACATATATATACGTATATTTAATGTATTCATAGGCCTTGGTATGTTACTTTAACCTGTGGGTTATACAGGCCAATTTAATGTTAAAAAGACGATGTGTGTGTCACATATGTCCACATGTATCAAATTTCCAAATATGAAATAAATAATTGATACTATGTGGAAGTTATGGCATAATAAAAACTCCTACATACTTGTTGACGCAAACATGGCTAACCGTTTCAGCGACCATGTGAAGGTAAAACATGTCGCAGTCATGACAATGTCTACATGTATCAAGTGATCGAATATTTAAGTAGTCCATCCATTGGTTATGACATGATGGAGACACTATTACAAACAGCTTTACACCATTCAGCGACATTATAAAGGTCAGAAAGGTCAAGGTCATCTTAATTGTCGCTTGAGAGGTTAATATGTTTCCACATACATGAATGTCAACACTTTTAAGTAATCCATTTAATAATATTGAACTAACGAAAAAAATCATCTGCATTTCTCGAGGGGCATATACACTGAAAGTCAATGATGTACGTATAGATGTATAATGAAAAGGTTATTTGATGTATATGTGGATATATGCCACTCGTTCCGCCGCACAACGATATTGTGCTCCTAAAGTCGCGCAATATCGCACGCTACGGAACTCGTGAATATATCCACAAACAAATAAAATAGCCTATACATTAATAATGCAGTAAGTTCCAATATCCTCATAAGCGAAGCACATTAAAGTAAACAAATGACTATTAACACTATATGTATAACACTAATTTGATAAAGGACATGTGGTGGAAAAATTTTATAACAAAGTCACTATTAAAATAAAAACATATACCTGTCCAGCTCGTCACATGCAATATCAAATAACGCACACAACCGCCGGCGTTAATCTTGCCTAGATGTCAACGTTTTTGAACATATATTGACAAATCGCAATAAAATCGAAATCAAGCAGTTTGATTGACTGAGCCTGAGCTGTAGCACAGCTCAGGCTTTGTCAATCAATCTGCCTGACTGCAAGTACAATATTCAAGAATTTTGAAATGAATAAATTGACACAAATTGGCAAGATTAGCGTAGCCGGTAGTGTATTTGCGCAGACAAATGAAATCAGCTATACATGTAGAGCCTAGCACGTCGTGCAGGTGCCACAGTGTGATAACTTCAAACCCGAAAACACGGGACACTTAGGTGAGCAGTCCTGCGTAAATATCCTGTTTTGAGCACACCAAACGGCGGACGTACACACGAACGGATGTTGAAAAAACACGTCCGAGCCCGTTTCCGCCGTGTCCCAGGCATCGCATGCCGTATCTGAAATATTATTTTATTTAGGTTATATTTAAGGGTAGGAATTGGCTCGAGAGCATTCTAAACACGGTATTTATCTGGTAATGAGCTTTATATAGGCCGAATACGTGCTGACTGATAACATATTGCTGTACATGTATCAGACATTGACTTGATGCAAAAATCCGGGTTACAACTAATTGATAACTGACGTTACATTGGTCGAACGGCATGACATGACGTTACCGAGTCACCTCAGTGGAATACGTCACGGAAACAAGTCCGCGTTCTTTTCAACGATGTGGTGGTTGGTTGGGATAATGCGATGGGTAATTTAACGATCGGGATTCATCTTTACCGGAGACCAGGTTTGACCCTCATGTACGTCTCATGGTTTTCTTGTGTGTGATAGTTGCATCTGGTTACACCCATTGTAAGAGTAATCCTAGAGGTATTACATTTAGGGGAAGGGACCAAGTGACTGGTATGGTATGGACATGGCACAAGGTCAGGTTATTCTAATTTCGGGGCTGAAGATATAAGTATTTCGATGTAAATATTCCGTTCTGAGTTGGATATTTTCACCTGGATTTATCCTCGACTGTTGTGGATAAGTGCTGGTCTGTATGAACTTTTAGCTAAAGATTATTGTATGCATTGTTTATGTCATATATTATGTGAAATTTGCTAGTGTGATAAGTTGGTGATATTATATAATATTACACGAATGAAGCCGACTATATATATATATATCCTCTAGTATGGAAGTAACTGAGCACGATCCCACGAATAAATAAGAATATCGTACTAAATTACCACACACATAGAGTACAATCATATATGTTTAGATTTTCGATCTTAACCAAACTGTGACCTTATCAAAACTAGAAAATAAGACACATAGATGAGACCAAGGAACCCATGAAAACATATATCTGTCGCAATACACAATGGTAGCAGCATGACATGTTTACACATTAACTATCGCCTATATTCCTGTATGAGTCATGATGAGCTCCTTTTGAATATGCATTCATTAGAAATTAATAGGTAGCGATAAGTAAATATAAACATTATGAGGCATGAAATTGAAATTATCATTTCGTAAGACATGTGCTTTAATAGTTTTCTTTTAACTAATTAAACCCGACACAGGAGATGACCATTATATGGTATTTATCCTGTTTTTGTTATTTTGATAAATTAAATACTACAATATTCTTAATGTTCTTGAGCTGGCATTCAACTGAACAAAAGTAAATACATGTACAAATACATTACATAACTAGGCATTATGTTTGTAAAACATGGATATGCCCCCGTGGCATACTGGACTCTAAAAGGAGAAACTCTTCCAAAGTTTGACTTTTCGACGTAAATGTACACGGACGGACGAGCGGCCGTATGGAACCTCAAGAGATATTTTGCCTCAGAATTACACGTCTTTAGATTAATAAATGTGGAATTATGACAAAGAATACGAAACGTATGCAGTTTGATTGTTGAATTTAAAATTAGCAGCATCCTCGACCTACTATGATATTGACATTTGATGACACTTTTTGTATTCCACGTGTATTAACATGTTTTAAAAGTATATATAGCATCAACATTTGTCATGATTTTCAATGACCTTGAAAAGACATTTGAACTTAATTTGAAAGAAATGGCACCGTACTTTTCTAAAAGCTGAATAGTTATAATACAAATCAACCACGAGAAAAAATAACACGATATGTCGCATTCATGGCGGTTACCCCGAACCATAATGTCAACGTTATGTTCATACCAGGGTGCATTGATGTACGAGCCCATCATGTGCTCCACTAATATAAATAAGTCCCTTTTTTGTCGTGGCTGGTGAAAACAATATCATTATGTTACAGATCTCTAGAGATATATGTTCTAGGTAATAACTTAATGATATACATGTACAACGGTACACCATACGGTATAGCAGTATACTAAAAAGGAGACGTTGCCGTTTTACTTTGGTGACCTTGAAAATATAGTGATGTGACCTTGACCTTGATAGTTGTTGTTAGATTCATTGATTGCAGCTCATTTTTATTTATTGTGATGCATACCACCGAAGATATTGATACTTCAAATGAACCAATTCCTCTGTTTTAGGGCATAGATACAAGGATTTTGATTCCTTATTTTGAATGACCTTTGAATGATCTTGAAAGTGTCAGAAAAATGAATTCCTACTCTCGTCCTAACATTGCCTGATAAAGTTGATATAAAAAGACACTAGCCTTGTATTATCTATGTATATATTTAATTTATTACATACAATATACTTTCACAGAGTATTAAAATTCACTAGTGTAATACATATGCCAATGGGACTGCTACAGAAAACTTATTAGTTGATCATCACAGTTTCATCATATTATGCTATGCTGATGCAATAAATCATCATTTACATTTGTGTCGATTTAATACGAGATTTTTTAATATCATTCTTGATTGATTTCATAAGAAACTCGACATAGTTTCTCATGAAATCAGTAAACCCTTTTAATAAATATCATATTAAATCATCTCATGAAAGATCCTCTGTATATTGAATGTTAAATATGTCTTATATACGATACTAGATCGTGTCCGGCCTGAGATGTCGTGTTT